>JADBJO010003419.1:65000-195000 GCA_016801955.1 Conus betulinus
ACAGCATCAACTGCCCACAGCAACAAGTTTTTTGTGGGGGTCTTTCATGACAGAAACAACCACTGGGCTTGGTGAACGAAGTCTTGGAGGCTCTGGATCGAGCCTGTCAGGATTCACTTTTCCTAAACTTTCTCAAGGCACGCTTTTTAATCAAGTTAGCTAGAGCCTTGTGGTCCCCAGGCCCCGCCATCATGGCATTTGGGACAAGCTCAGTACCTGCACTAAAAAGTTCCTGAGTGAGAGAAAGCAATCTGCTGAAAATGGAGCAAGATCAGAGTTTACTCTAGTCCAGCCAGGGCTCTGTCCTGGGACCTGGTTTTTTTTTTACTTGCCCCACGTCAATGCCTTGCCAACAGCACTGTCATCTACAGCCAAACTTTTTGCTGATGATACAGCATACCATATACACACACTGTCTGCCACAGAGACCAGGATGACCTACAGGGAAATCTGGACACGCTTGCCACCAGGATGCAGCGGTGGAAAATGCCATTCCTTCCCCAGATATGCTCGGTTGTCCACGTGGCATGGCGTCTACAAACCCAGCACACCTACTCTGTAAATGGCCCCCAGCTCCAAGCTGAGGATCGAGTCTGGTGCCTTGGTGTCACCTTCAGCAAGGATTGGAAGAGGAGACACCAGACAGAGGCCACCATCAACAAGGCAAATAGAACTCTGGGCTTTTCTCTCAGGAAGAACGTGAAGTGTTCCAATATGTTCCTTGGAGGAACAGTCCACATCTAAGGTCCTGGTGGCGCCCTAGTACAGACTATGCAAGTCCAGAGTGGGATCCTTACCAGGTGGATGACATCAACGCCCTTCAAAACGTGCAGCATTGAGCAGCTCGCCGAGTATACCACCGATTTCGTCAGACATCCAGCGTGGAAGAGATGCTGCAGATTCTGAACTGGTCAACCCTGGCTACGGGGAGAAAACGGGCAAGGCTGATTGCCTTTCAACAAATTCCATCATGGGTGGAAGAAAAAGGGCAAGGCTGATTGCCTTCAACAAATTCCATCATGGGTGGAAGAAAAAGGGCAAGGCTGATTGCCTTCAACAAATTCCATCATGGGTGGAAGAAAAAGGGCAAGGCTGATTGCCTTCAACAAATTCCATCATGGGCTGAAAAAAAGGGGCAAGGGTGATTGCCTTCAACAAATTCCGTCATGGGTGGAAGAAAAAGGGCAAGGCTGATTGCCTTCAACAAATTCCATCATGGGCTGAAGAAAAGGGGCAAGGGTGATTGCTTTCAACAAATTCAAACATGGGTGGAAGAAAAAGGGCAAGACTGACTGCCTTCAACAAGTTCCATCATGGGCTGACTTCCATCAGTTCAATGCATCTCCCCACTTCCTGTCACCAGAGATACAGCATCCGCCAGTCCCCCTACCCGCCAGTCCCATACGTTGTCCTATAACCCACTGTCAAGACCATATACAGGCAAAACTGCTCTTCTTCCCCACACCAGAGATGCAGCATCCACTAGTCTATTGCGCTGTCCTGTGGTAACTCATCGTCATAGACCACTTACAGGGCAAAAACTTCTTCTTCCCCACACCAGAGATGCAGCATCCGCCAGTCTATTGCATCATCCTATGATAACCCATCGTCATGGGCCACTTACAGGCAAAGAGCTTCTTCCCCTAGACGACTCCAGAATGGAGCAGCCTACCTGCTGACACAGCATCTGTGCCATCCCTGGCAATCTTCCAGTCCCTCTACCAACAGGCTTCAGCAGTAAGAGGTAGGGGTGGGGAACCTGACTTTTTCTTTTTTTTTAAGGTCAAGTATGGCAGCTTGTGCACCAGAGCACTGCACTAAGCTGTGCCTGGGGCTGTACTAGACCCCCCGCCCCCCCCCCCCCCCCCCCCCCCCCCCCAGTGCTGGGGGTTGAAAAGCATTGCACCTGTCAGCAACTGCATATTATATATATGCACTTTCTTGTCTAGGGTAGCAACAATGTCTGGTTTCTTTTTTTCTGTTTGTTTGTTTGTTTTTTTTTGATCACATCGAAGCTCCTTCATGTAACTATTGTAAGTGCAGCCGTTGTTCACCAGTACATTGACTCTGATTGCCAAGTTACAAGAGAAGAAGAAGAAGAAGAAGAAGAAGAAGTCAAATCGATTTGAATGTGAAACTGCTGACTGACGAAGATTTATCTGGATACACTAAAAAAAGACGAGTTCATAGTGAGGCTTAGAAATGGAGAACCAGAATGAATAACAAAGGACTACTGCCATGGGACAAGTTGGGGGCATCAATGATGAAACTGGGGGTGGGGGGGGGGGGGGGGAGAGAGAGAATCCCTGCCAACAACAGCAAGGTAATAGAGGAACCCAGCCGGAGTGGAAAGCACCATAACCATTATGATGTCGACTGAACAATGATCCCTGGGAAACCGACGGCACGGAAATCTGTGACGCCAAATCACCACGGCACAGGAAATGGAAACGGAGGTCACCATGAGAACAGGCCCTGTCTTTCTGCCCCCCCCCCCCCCCCCCCCCCCCAGAACAGGCCCCTTTCGGCCCCCCCCCCCCCCCCCCCCCCCCCCACTGCCAACACCATTCTCACTTGGCTGTGCACACCCAGAAGCCCAAGCACCGACAAAGTTATTAGCTTCTCCACGGAAAGGATCAGCTTTCACATTTTCTGTTGATATCGATCACCAAACTTCCATTCAGGGCTCTCAAACTAAGAGTCTCTCAGCGTGCGTGCATGCGTGCATTTATGCAAGTGTTCATGTCCATTGACTCATAGCCCAGTGTCCACAGAGGGAAAATAAGACAAAACAATCAATCAACGACAAACCATCTACGAAGTTAATACACATGATGAATATGTGTGAATGCAACAAACGCAGAATATGAAAGCAAATCTGTCTGCTGTCCTGAAAACTAGGCCATTGTGATACCACAAGTCAATCTGCTACTTATACACATCGTTTTAACGAGAAAGAAAACATTAACATCGTTTTTTTTCAGACTCAATGGGGGACAACAGATTCGCCCAGTTAATCTTATTATGAGACATCTAACAAAAACGAGAACGCCATGCATACTATTGTACAAAGGCTAGAAGGTTTGCCTTATGAAGGTGTAAAGTCTTGTTTGTCAACTTGCCTTATGAAGGTGTAAAGTCTTGTTTGTGTCAACTTGCCTTATGAAGGTGTAAAGTCTTGTTTGTCAATTTCCCTTGTGATGGCGTAAAGTCTTTTGTCAACTTGCTTTGTGAAGGTGTAAAGTTTTGTTTGTCAACTTGCCTTGTGAAGGCGTAAAGTCTTGTTTGTTTGTCAACTTGCCTTGTGAAGGCGTAAAGTCTTGTTTGTCAACTTGCTTTGTGAAATGCGTAAAGTCTTGTTTGTTTGTCAACTTGCCTTGTGAAGGTGTAAAGTCTTGTTTGTTTGTCAACTTGCTTTGTAAAGGTGTAAAGTCTTGTTTGTTTGTCAACTTGCTTTGTGAAGGCGTAAAGTCTTGTATGTTTATCAACTTGCTTGTGAAGGTGTAAAGTCTTGTTAGTCAACTTGCCTTGTGAAGGCGTAAAGTCTTGGTTGTTTTGTCAATTTGCCTTGTGAAAGCGTAAAGTGTTGTTTGTTTATCAACCTGCTTTGTGAAGGTGTAAAGTCTTGTTTGTCAACTTGCTTTGTGAAGGCGTAAAGTCTTGTTTGTTTGTCAACTTGCCTTGTGAAGGCGTAAAGTCTTGGTTGTTTGTCAACTTGCTTTGTGAAGGCGTAAAATTTTGGTTGTTTGTCAACTTGCTTTGTGAAGGCGTAAAGTCTTGTTTGTCAACTTGCATTGTGAAGGCGTAAAGTCTTGGTTGTTTGTCAACTTGCTTTGTGAAGGCGTAAAGCCTTGTTTGTCAACTTGCATTGTGAAGGCGTAAAGTCTTGGTTGTTTTGTCAACTTGCTTTGTGAAGGCGCAAAGTCTTGTTTATTTGTCAACTTTTCTGTAGGCTGTGAGTGAGGAGGAATGGGGGCCTCTCTTCTAGACATTAACTGTTGTTGTGGTGACGTCCACATGGCAGTGTCCAATCTCACCTCCTGGTAGTGCTAAAAACATCTTCCTTGAAATTTTTAAAGAAACATTCTAGTTAACCCGCCAGACAAAGGGAACAAACGAAATACAAGACAAGCACGACACCTTAGGTCTTCTTCAGGTGGAAGATGAACAACATTCAAAAACAATATATCTTACTCTGAATTCGAGAAGTGATTGCTTGTTCTTCGTTTTCATTGTCCTGGCTGTCCTAATTGTTTTTTTTTTTTTTTTTTTTTTTTGTTTCAATTTCCGCCTGCAGTCACTTCCCTTTGAAACCATCTTCTTTAAAGACCACTGGGCAGGGCCCTTTCTTGCGTTAAGGAACAACGGGCACCCTGTGTTTCACAGCTACAAATGGCTGAAATATCACACTGTAAAATGACTGCTTGCCATCAGGACAGATTCCCCCTGCTGCCGCTGAAGTGCGCCAATTGATTTTTCGTTTTGCTCTTGGGTTCTGCAGAGCATATCCTTCTGTAACGGATCCAGTGAATTCCGTGAATGTGTGTGTGTGTGTGTGTGTGTGTGTGTGTGTGTGTGTGTGTGTGTGTGTGTGTGTGTGTGTATGTTTGAATACGTGTGTGCGTGTGTATGTGTATACATGTGTGTGTATGTGCGCACACACATTGTGCATGCCTGCATGTCTGCGTATATGTGCATGTATAAGTGTGTGTGCATGTGTGTGTTTGTGCACACGTGTGCGTGCGTGCGTGTGTGTGCATGTGTGTGTTTGTGTGTGTATCATCAGCTTCAAATCATGCGTAGTGTGGTCTCAAAACTTTGCGGATGTGGTCTAGCGTATATGGACTACTCCGCACGCAGTGACGCCTCCTTGATGAAACAAACTGAAACTGAAACCTGCTCAAGCACATGAGTGTATGTGCACCTGCTCCCGTTTCTGTTGATGATTTTGTTGCACAAGCAAGAAGAAAACCAAAACATGGGATCAATCTGCTGCTATCCTTCTCAGTCTCATGTTTACCTCTCTACACAGTTTTCACATGATATATATTTATCTATAATAATGACGACGACGACAATAATTACTGTATAGATATCAATAAAAAGAATGTTCTCTGTGTGGTTGTGAGCTCTGAGCGCACAAACACACACACACACACACACACACACACACACACACACACACACACACACTGAACATACACACACAGTGGATAATAGACACTATGGGCACACACACAACTGACATGCATACACACCAACATATCAGCTCGATAATCTCTGGCTGATTTAACAATAATATTCACATTCAGTGAGCGTGTGTACATTATGCATACATGTACATGGTTTCTATTGTTGACACAAATGCCATTTTTACAAGCATGGGGCAGAATGTGAGGTGGCAGAGAGCCCGTGGAGGGAAAGGAGAGTGGAGAAGGCAGGGGGGGGGGAGGGGGTGCAACCAAAGACAGAAATAAACGTGCAGCTGTTTACAGCCTGGCACACTTGAACCCTCCACAACAGCAGTTTTCATTCTGACCAGCACGTCATTTTGTTTAATACTTTATTCTCCTGCAGGTGGTGTCACATTCAAACCGATAAGAAAGAGAGACAGAAAAAAAATAAATGAAAAGGCAAGCGTGTGACTTCATGACTAAGAGCACAAGGATTACATTGATAAAATGAGACTGAGAAAATATAAAGAAACAGGTGCATGTGTGCTCATGCAGAAGTACAATCATTTCTGTTTTCCTCACTCTCCTCTTCAGTACATGCACACACTTACACACACACTTAGCCACGCAACACACGCACGCACGCGCGCACACACACATAACAGTAACACACAGAGAGGAAGGGGCTGAGAAGTGGGGGGGGGGGGGGGGGGGGGGGGGGTCTGAGGAAAGATGGGTGCTGGGGCAGGAGTTTGTGTAAAGAAATTTTTATTAGACTGTGTGGTGTGACAGGTTGTGATTCAGCAGTGCTGCAGTGTCTCCTCTGGTGGGTTGCCTCCCAACAACCAGACACTGACTGCTCACTGCAGACTGGTGGCTGGCATCGCAACAGTCTGACTGCTCACTGAAGACTGGTGGCTGGCATTGCAATAGTACAGTCACTGACTGCTCACTGCAGACTGTGGTGGCTGGCATTTGCAACAGTCTGACTGCTCACTACAGATTGTGGTGGCTGGCATTGCAATAGTACAGACACTGACTGCTCACTGCAGACTGTGGTGGCTGGCATTGCAGCAGTACAGTCTGACTGCTCACTGCAGACTGTTGTGGCTGACATTGCAGCAGTACAGTCTGACTGCTCACTGCAGACTGTGGTGGCTGGCATTGCAGCAGTACAGTCTGACTGCTCACTGCAGATTGTGGTGGCTGGCATTGCAACAGTACAGTCACTGACTGCTCACTGCAGATTGTGGTGGCTGGCATTGCAACAGTACAGTCACTGACTGCTCACTGCAGATTGTGGTGGCTGGCACTGCAACAGTCTCTGACTGCTCACTGCAGACTGTGGTGGCTGGCATTGCTGCAGTACAGTACAGTCACTGACTGCTCACTGCAGATTGTGGTGGCTGGCATTGCAACAGTACAGTCACTGACTGCTCACTGCAGATTGTGGTGGCTGGCATTGCAACAGTACAGTCACTGACTGCTCACTGCAGATTGTGGTGGCTGGCACTGCAACAGTCTGACTGCTCACTGCAGACTGTGGTGGCTGGCACTGCAACAGTACAGACACTGACTGCTCACTGCAGACTGTGGTGCTGGCATTACAACAGTACAGTCTGACTGCTCACTGCAGACTGTGGTGGCTGGCATTGCAGCAGTACAGGTCTCAAGGCTGGGAGTGGCTGTGCATATGTTTACGGTGGACAGCATGACCAGTTTGGAAATTATGACACTGGCGGGCTACTAAAGATGTGACAGTAAAACAATAACAACACAACAAACAAAGAGAGAGAGAAGAGAGAGAGAGAGAGAGAGAGAGAAGAGAGAGAGAGAGAGAGAGAGAGAGAGAAGTAAGAACCAACAGGTAAAGTGCCATAGACCTAAACCAAGCAAAACTTGGGGAAAACTGCATATACGGCGGCCAAGGCAAAACAGAACATAGGTCACAACACAACACAGCACAAATATTCTCTTCTAAAAGGAGGAAATAAACAGAGATTCAGAAACTGGGGTGTTGGGGGGGGGGGGGGGGGGGGGGGGGGGGGGGGGTTGCTGGATGTTTTCAACCGATGGGAATGCAGTGAATCTCCATGAACTGGCGTGGGCCAAATGAGGTAGGGGAGATAATAAACAATCACTGTCTGGCTGTGTAAACTGCATCAAAGGCACCTGACAACTTCAGGGGAGACAATACAAAACACTCACGGTGTATAACCAACTTCCAAAGGGCCCCCCCCACCCCCACCCCACCCCCAACCTGCTGACATCTGCAGCGTGTCCTGCTGCCAAGATCCACCCCACAGGACTCCTCTCTTGATGTCTCCTCTTTTGACAGATCTCAAAGAATCCATTCCGGACTCCCCTCTGGCATCTCCCGTACACCCCCTCCCCTTTCTCTCCACCTGCAGCCTCTTTGTTTCAGTTCTTCATTGTCTGAAGATCAAATCCACCTGTACACACACCCCCCCTCCCTCCCCTTTCTCTGTACCTGCAGCTTCTTTGTTTCTGTTCTTCATTGTCTGAAGATCAAATCCACCTGTACACACACACACACACACACACACACACACACACACACACCCCCCTTTCTCTGTACCTGCAGCCTCTTTGTTTCTGTTCTTCATTGTCTGAAGATCAAATCCACCTGTACACACACACACACCCTCCCTTTTCTCTGTACCTACAGCCTCTTTGTTTCTGTTCTTCATTGTTTAAAGATCAAATCCACCTGTACACACACACACACACCCTCCCCTTTCTCTGTACCTGCAGCCTCTTTGTTTCTGTTCTTCATTGTCTGAAGATCAAATCCACCTGTACACACACACACACACACACACACACCACACACTTTCTCTGTACCTGCAGCCTCTTTGTTTCTGTTCTTCATTGTCTGAAGATCAAATCCACCTGTGTCACACACCACTCCTGTTCTCACACACACACACACACACACACACACACACACTGCACACACACACACACACACCCACACACACACACCCCTCCCCCATCTCTGTGCCTGCAGCCTCTTTGTCTCTGTTCTTCATTGTTTAAAGATCAAATCCACCTGCACACACATACATACCCTCCCCTTTCTCTGTACCTGCAGCCTCTTTGTTTCTGTTCTTCATTGTTTAAAGATTCCACCTGTACAGACACAAATCCACACACACACACACACACACCCACCCTCCCCTTTCTCTGTACCTGCAGCCTCTTTATTTCTGTTATTCATTTTCTGAAGATCAAATCCACCTGCAAAACACCCCCTCCTTTCTCCCTACCTCCAACCTCTTTATTTCTTTGCTGATTGTTTGCAGATCAAATCCACCTGCACCCCCACCCCCTTCCGTTTCCTTTATCTGCAACCTCTTTATTTCTGTCCCTCATTTTCTGAAGATCGAATCCAACTGCACACACTCTGCTTTCTCTCAACCTCCAACCTCTTCATTTCTCTTGTTCACTGTCTGAAGACCAAATCCACCTGTATATACACTCCCCCTTTTCTCTCAACCTCCAACCTCTTTCTTCTCTTCTTCATTGTCTGAAGATCAAATCTACCTACACACCCACACTTGCCCTTTCTCTCAACCTACAACCTCTGTATCTCTTTTGTTCATTGTCTGGAGATCAAATCCACCTGTATACACACTCTCCATTTTCTCAGCCTCCAACCTCTTTTATTTCTCTTGTTCATTGTCTGGAGATCAAATCTACCTGCACACACACACTCCCCCTTTCTCTCCACCAGCATCCTCTTTATTTCTGTTGTCCATTGTCTGAAGATCAAGTCCAACTGCACACAACACTACTGCACCAACCACACACCACCACATCCCTATCCTCTTCTTACTCACCCCCTCCCTCTCCTCCCCCCCCCCCTCCCCCCACACACATACACACACCCTCCCCCTCTCTGACACAGTCCTCGTTGACAAGGGGTGTACTTGACAGATCAGTCAAAGGCGCTGCTCTCATTCTGAAGCATTCCAGACTTCACAGCGTCCTACAGCACCACAACGTCCTACAGCACCAGAGCAGTGTGCAGTTCCACTGTTCCAGCTCGGTCATCCACAAGGAGGCCCTTGGCTCTCTCAGTTGGAGCAACTTCGGCTTCGCCTACCTCCTCTCACATTCCAGCGCATGCAAAGGCAGAAGAATTGGTCCTGACCAACCTTCTTCCCCACTTCCTCAACAGGCTCTGGTCTTCACTCTTCCTCCCCCTTCACCCCCACCTCCCACAACGTCTCCCTCTCCAGCCTTTCTTCCCTGTCCCTTCTGCCTCTCTTTGCTCTCATTCATTTCTAATTATGTGATTTTTTTTTTTCTTCAAGGACGGCAGTGAGAATCTCTTTAGGATGTATCTCTTGAAAACGGTACGTAAATGCTCATGTGGGTGTGTATGGCTATGAGCTCACATCCGCGTGTGCAGAGCCACGACCACAACAAGCAGTAATATCCACTGTAGACTGTCAAGGATCTCAATGCTTTAAACACGCAGACACACACACACACACACATAAAAGCACTACTACAAAGTGTATGCTCTCTTACTGTTCAACATGCATGCATGCACACACACACACACACACACACACACACACACACACACACACACACACAAATGCCCTACACAGTAAATGGTCTTCCTGTTCAAAACACACACACACACACACACACACACACACACACACACACACACGCCCCACAGATTAAATGATCATACTGATGACACTGCTCAACACACACACACACACACACACACACACACACACACACGGAATAAATCATTACACTGCTACGGAATACACACACATTACACACACACACACACACACACACACACACACACACACACACACACACACACACACACACACACACACACAGATACACATGCATCATAGCGTAAATGATTATACTGCTCAACACACACACACACACACACACACACACACACACACACACACACACATGTGTGAGGAATGTCTAAAAATGTCTTGTTATACAAATGACAACTTTGCCCATTTTTCACGTCTTCTTCAACCCATGGGAAATAATTCTTTCAGCCCATACCAACTATTACTTCCCCTGGCAGGAAAAAAAAATTGTTTTTACAAATTTTGAACTGTCCAAAAGGATGGACCCCAAGATTTGTTTGAACTTGACTCAAATCAGCACTCTCCACATCGTCCTTCTTCAGTTCTTGTCAACAGAGTTCAACTTCCAAAGCACTTCAAGCTGGCTGGGTTCAAAACACCTTCATCTCCTGTCACACCAGATAAGTCTCTTGCTCAAGTTCAATCTTCAACAAGATTTTCGTTCTTGTGCATACTTTTTTTTGCCAGGTCAGGGCAACCGGTAAAGGTCAAGTACACAAACACAGTGGTCCACTATCCCATCAATCAAAATTTAACAAGTACGAAATACCACTGGCCCAAATGTTTCAATAAGAAACAAGCATGGTGACTCTTGCTCCCATGATTACAAGCCAATAACTCCAAATGAATGTTGTCTTCGACACCAAATCGCCTAGCAGAAATAACAGAGACAGAGCACACAGAACAAACATGGAGACATCCCTATAACAGGATGTTCCAAGCTTGCCCATATACCCTACAGCTGACACATCTACACAGCAACAACTGGAGAAATCAACAAATACAAATTAACATGCATTTAAGACTGGCACAGCTTTTTCGATCTTGAATACAGCCAAACATTCACACAAACTGTAAGAAATACAGGCAAACTCAGTTTGACTGGTGTGAAAAAAACTCTCATATGAGGCCAGGAACAGTAAACAGTGGATAATATATTTCTATATTTCATTGTCTGAATCAGCAAAGTGCTGTTAATTACCCAGTTTACATGAACTCTGAAAAAACGAGTGTTCAACATGTCCAACACGAGTGGAAGCTGGGCTGCTTACCAACAGTGATTGTTCAGCTTCAGAAGATGTGATCAGAATAAATGCATCTGCAGGGAAAAGCTGAATGGTCAGGGAATCCGGCCTGTCTGCAATTCTTTCTCCATTTAACACTACAGATCATAGGTTTGGAGGAGAGAGAGAATAAAAAGAATGATGGAAAACAGTGCTGCTGGCTGCGTTGGGTTTTTGTTTTTTTTGTTTGTTTGTTTTTGTTGTTTTTTTGTTGTTGTTGTTGTTGTTTAGGGAGGCGGAGGTAGGTCCATGTTTGACCTGAAAGCCATGCCTTGGATAATCTTTTCACTAAAAATAAATAAATAAATAAAACAGGAAGAGGAGATTTATACTTTTTGCCTTGACAGATCTTTATAGGGCATGAGCATGTCATGTTGTGGAGTTTGATGTACACACACACACACACACACACACACACACACACACACACACACACACACACACACACACACCACTCACATACACACACACTAACACATACATTCCTTCCCCTTTCCCTCTGCCCCTCTCCTTCCCCCCCCACCCTCCCCCACCCCCCTCTCCTCTGCTGCCCTCTTCAGGCCTTTCCTGTCTTTCACAGTTCTTTATGGTATGGTCTGGATCCTGTTGGCACCTTTCATCAGGTTTACCACACTGTGCCCCACTCTCTACACACTGTGTGGGGGAAGGGGGGGGGGGGGGGGGGCGGCGGAGAGGAGACTCCACAGGGACAAGAAGGTACAAGAAGACTAAGGGTTGACTCAGTTTTTACTCCTGGAGTACATTGAAATAGTTCCTTAACTAATACAATACGTCCACACTCACACAAAAAAAAGAAAAAAAACCCCATCCATCTCTCCTTGCCAGTTTCAAATTACGACGTCAACGCTTGTGTTTACTTGATGTGTGTTAATATTCCATGGTTATCTGTCACATCAGCAAAAGGTTTTTTTTCTTGGTTTGTTTTACTAGATGTAAAAAAAAAAAAAAAAAGAGTCCTTGGTGTCGCAAAAAAAAAAAAAAAAAAGTCAGCAGAAGAGGTGCTGGGTTTCAGAAAAGGGAAAAGCAAGCCATGGATCAGTGACAACAGCTGGAAACTCTTTTGATGAAAGGAAAGGAATAAAGATGAGGATTGACAGTACCCGCTCAGAGAGAATCAAAAACAGAATGAAGGAGGAATACAAGGAGAAGGACAAAGAGGTGAAGAAGAGTGTGAGAGAGGACAGAAGGGGGTGGACGTCAGAGAAAGAGCACAGAATGCAGCGGAGAATGGAAGGCAGAAAGAACTGCACAGTATACTGTATAGTGAAGAGCTGACAGGGCAGAGCACCAAGCAAGCAGCAGCAGTGAAGAACAAGAATGGAGAACTGTTGAAGAACAAAGACGCCAGGCTAGGGAGGTGGAAAGAGCATTTCCAGAAAGTGCTCAACAGAAATGCACCGGAGGAACCACCAGAAGAAGAAGGGGAAGAGACAAAAGAGTTTGACATCTCAGTGGAAACACCAACTATTCAGGAGATTAAAACAGCACTGAAGGCCCTCAGAGACGGAAAAGCACCTGGAGCAGACCAAATTTCAGCAGAAATGCTCAAAGCAGACATTGAGCAAACCAGCCAAGACTCAAACGGACCTTTGACCTCATTTGGGAGAAAGAGACAGTTCCTACACAGTGGACAAAAGGACTAATTTGTAAAATTCCGAAAAAAAGGCAACCTTCAGGAGTGTGTCAACTGGCGGGGAGTTACCTTGCTGCCACTGGCCAGCAAGGTGCTCAGCAGGATCCTTATCAGCAGGATACAGACAGGAGTGGATTCTTCACTCAGGAAAGAACAAGCCGGCTTCAGGACAGGCAGAGGAACTGTCAACCAGATATTCATCCTCAAGAATATTCTGGAACAAGTCAACGAATGGAATGCTACGCTGTACATCCACTTTGCCGACTTCGAAAAGGCCTTTGACTCCATACACCGTGACAGCCTTTGATCATCATGCGTCAGTATGGAGTCCCACAGAAACTGATCCGGATGGTCAAGACCCTTTATGAGGACTTCCAGTGCTCCGTAATTGATGAAAATGAAACAACAGACTGGTTTCCAGTGATGACTGGGGTGAAGCAGGGTTGCTGCACGTCATGATTCCTATTCTGCTAGTGATTGACTGGGTCATGCGGAAAACTGTAGAGGGTGAGAGACCCGGGATCCGATGGAACTTTATAAACCATGTTGGAGGACCTGGACTTCACGGATGACCTCGCCCTCCTATCCTCAACAATGAACCACCTTCAGACCAAAACAGCAAAACTTGAAGACAATGCAGCCAAAGTTGGACTGAGCTGAATGCCAAGAAGTGCAAAGCCATGAAAGCCAACAGCAGGAGTGACGATAAGCTGAAAGTTGGAGGAAGTGAAGTAGAGGAGGTAGAGAGCTTCACATATCTGGGTGCAAACGTGACAAAGGACGTTGGAGGCACAGCTGATGTCAAAGAAGAGAGCAGCCTTGGCCAGCGCACAGATGAAGCGGCTATCAAACATCTGGCAAGCCAGCGACATAGGCAGAAAGACTAAAGCTTCCCTTTTCAAGAGCCTTGTCTTGTCCGTCCTACTCTACGGATGCGAGACTTGGAAACTGACTAAAGGAGAGGAAGAAAAGCTTGACACCCTTCCAGACCAAGTGTCTAAGGAGGATTTTCAAGATCCGATGGCAACAACATGTCTCCAATAAGACAGTTCTTGAGATGGCAGAAGCAGGAAAGATCAGCGAGGAGGTGAGGAGACGGAGGTGGAAACTGGATTGGGCACATAGTGAGGAAGGAGAGGAACGACGACTGTGCTGTGGCCCTTGGTTGGACACCAGAGGGAAGAAGGAAAAGAGGCCGACCGAAACAACATGGCGGCGAATGGTGGAGAAGAGAGAAACGGCGCAGGCTGGAAAACATGGAGTGTTGTACACCATGCAGCTGCAGACTGAACACAGTGGAGGAGAGACGTCCAAGCCTTATGTGCCTCCTGGCACAGAGAGATTTAAGGTTAGAGATATTTAGGTATATGGTGGAGGAATGGAGGGGAATATGACATGGAGACAGACATGGAGGAGATGTAACTTGACTTGAGGTGGCAGAGTGGAACGAGTAATCTGATGAAGGCTGGAAAACATGGAGATATACAGTGGAGAAGAGACGTCCAAGCCTTTATGTGCCTCCTGGCACAGAGAGATTTAAGGTTAGGTAAGGGTATAGTGTAGATAGTGTAGATGAAGAAACGGAGAGAAGGTGGAAGAGGGTGGGGTGGGGTTGGACCAGTTAATCTGATAAAAAGATATACCAGTGGTATAGTACGGAGACAGAAGAACATCTGATGAAAAGAGACCAGGTGGACGGGGGGGCTGGGGTGGGAGAGGGTGCCTGGTACTGTGCCGCTATAGGCTTGCATTCATGGGTGTCAGCTGTGTCACTAACTGCAGAGTCTTGAGACCTATGCAGTGCAGTACATAGAGAGCACCACATGACACAACTGTTTACTGTGGAGTTTACACAACCGTACGGTACAGTTTAATTCAACGTAACCAAATATGTGCACTCCCATGCACTTAGGGTGCCTGTTGTACATTATGTAACGAAATGTACACTTTACACACACCCTCCCCCCCCTCCCTACACACACACACACACACACACACACACACACATGCACAAATGGTATGAGAAGTATTCACAGTTCCTGTGCAAGCCAGGCTCTCTCTTTTTGTCTGTCCCTGTGCCATGCTTTTCACAAAACCACCTCAGCTGAAAAACTGCCGTCCTGCCAGCGCCACTGTTAACTATTGTCATCACTCACATGCATGTCATCTTCAGCCTCCAACCAAGTAGCGCTGCCATAGGAACCAGAAAGCCAAGCAGTTTCCAAAATACTCGGTTTGTCAGGTAAACAGACTGGTCCCTGAGCGGGAAATGCTCTGACAGCAAAACATTCTGGACATCAGTGTTCCACATCATGTCAAACCAGGATTAGTAATACCTCTGACAGGTTATAAAAACCACACACATCACATCAAACTGGGATTAGTAGTACCTCTTACTGGTCTGAAAAAAACACATACATCGTATCAAACCAGGATTAGTAAAACCTCTTACGGGTTTATGAAAACCACACACATCATGTCAAACCGGGATGAGTAGTACCTCCTACTGGTTTATAAAAACCACAGACGGAAATTTCAGCCAAGAGGTATGAACATAGTAGGGTGTTCTTCCTTTCTTTTCTCTTTGCTCAGAGAGGTGCAGGGTTGATCACAGGTGGTGTGTGTGTGAGAACAAACGTTTTCTTTTGCCCACTGCCCCAGAGCCTCTCATGATGACAATGAAGGGATCGCCCAGCAGACTGCCATTCTCCATCTGCTCAGCCTGACAAAGGAGGCTGTTCTTCAGGTACAAGGATTTGCTTTCTTGTCGCTCCAGACCGCCCTTACAATCCAGTCCCAAGTCACAGACCATACTTCATTGTGATCCCATGCCACCCTCCCTCTCTCTCCCCCTCCCTCCCCCTAGATGGTATGAATACCCGTTATTTTATTTTTTTTTTTTTTTTTTTTTTTTTGGGGGGGGGGGGGGGGGGGGAGAGAGAGAGAGAGAGAGAGAGAGAGAGAGAGAGAGAGAGAGAGAGAGAGAGAATGACTAATGGCTGCACTCATTTTTTAGCATGTGTGGATCACTGGGGTGCACACAATTTCTGCATAATGAGGTCTGGTCGCCAACAGAGCCACAGTGTTAAAATACATGACAGTGCCGCATTACATTGAACAGTCATTGTGGACCGGTGGCAGGTACACCACAGCAGCGCCAAGCACAGTGCAGCACTGCACAGCACGGAACAGTGTCAACACCAGCACAGCACAATGGTGTCCAGCTGGCACAGAGGACAGGCAGGATGTTCTTTTCAGTGTGTCTATTCACTGTCCTGGGTGGAACTAACCAACAATGGTGTCCATCCGGCACAGAGGACAGGCAGGGTTCTTCAGAGTCTATTCACTGTCCTGGGTGGAACTAACCAACAATGGTGTCCATCCGGCACAGAGGACAGGCAGGGTTCTTCAGTGTCTATTCACTGTCCTGGGTGGAACTAACCAACAATGGTGTCCATCCAGCACAGAGGACAGGCAGGGTTCTTCAGGGTCTATTCACTGTCCTGGGTGGAACTAACCAACAATGGTGTCCAGCCGGCACAGAGGACAGGCAGGGTTCTTCAGTGTCTATTCACTGTCTGGGTGGAACTAACCAACAATGGTGTCCATCCAGCACAGAGGACAGACAGCAGGGTTCTTCACTGTCTATTCACTGTCCTGGGTGGAACCACCAAACAACATGTCCGGGGCTGGCTGGGCATGGAGTGATGACGACAACAGCCATGGGAGAAATGCCACTATGGGGAGGGGCGTGAGGGCAAGGCAAGGGGGTGGGGGTGAGACAGCAACAACCACTCCCACACACACAAAAAAAACTTCAAAAACCTGCAGAAACAGCTGCTATGGGGTGGCATGAGTAGTTGCCCTGACTGCAGGCTGGGAGGCCGTGGTTCGGTTCCCATCAGAGACATTACTTTTGTGAAATGTTTGACCCCCGACCGGCTCCTACTACCAAAACCTTGCCTTTGCTATTCAGGCTCAGATGGCAAGACACCCACGCACTCAAGTTTCATCCTCTGATCGGATGTGTCTCTGGGAGTTCTGCTCACATTTCCTCCACCAACACTGCAGGTGACCGTATCTCTGGGGCCTGGCTGAGTCCTGATTTTACGAAGAACTGCTCTGTCATTGCAATCTCTGATCAGAATGGAACTCCTTAGCATCACCTTCATCATCCTCCACCTCATCAATCAGCATTAAGAGGTCTCAGATTCTGTGGCCCTTCATGCCTTGCTCGGTTTCAATTTCCTCTCCACGTCTTTATGCCAATGGTGAGCTGGTCTCCAGACTTTGGTCTTTGTGCGTTCATGGGGACTGTGGGTTCATGGGGACTACAGCTGGAGGGAGGATGATAACGCCTTCAGGAGGTGGACGCCCAACGACACTGGTTCTGCCATAAGACAATTACTACCACCTGTAGGGGGCTTCGTAAGTGTTACCCTATGTATGTTGAACCAGAACAGGCATCGCTGAACACCAGCAAAGGGACTCAGCTGCAGTGCAGTGTCTCCTCTGCTGGGTGGTCTCATGACAACTCGAAGCTGACTGCTCCCTGGGACCTGCCAGTGCAGCAAGCCAGGCAAAGGACTGGCTGTGAACAAGGTGCTGGAATGAGTGGTGTGGATGCATGCTATGGAGATGGAATGAGTGTGTGGATGCAATGCTATGGAGATGGAATGAGTGGTGTGGATGCTATGCTATGGAGATGGAATGAGTGGTGTGGATGCAATGCTATGGAGATGGAATGAGTGGTGTGGATGCAATGCTATGGAGATGCTATGGAGATGGAATGAGTGGTGTGGATGCTATGCTATGGAGATGGAATGAGTGGTGTGGATGCTATGCTATGGAGATGGAATGAGTGGTGTGGATGCAATGCTATGGAGATGGAATGAGTGGTGTGGATGCAATGCTATGGAGATGGAATGAGTGGTGTGGATGCAATGCTATGGAGATGGAATGAGTGGTGTGGATGCAATGCTATGGAGATGGAATGAGTGGTGTGGATGCAATGCTATGAGATGGAATGAGTGGTGTGGATGCAATGCTATGGAGATGGAATGAGTGGTGTGGATGCAATGCTATGGAGATGGAATGAGTGGTGTGGATGGATGCTATGCTATGGAGATGGAATGAGTGGTGAGTGGTGGATGCAATGCTATGGAGATGGAATGAGTGGTGGATGCAATGCTATGGAGATGGAATGAGTGAGTGGTGTGGATGCAATGCTATGGAGATGGAATGAGTGGTGTGGATGCAATGCTATGGAGATGGAATGAGTGGTGTGGAGTGGTGTGCAATGCTATGGAGATGGAATGGTGGTGTGGATGCAATGCTATGGAGATGGAATGAGTGGCGTGGATGCAATGCTATGGAGATGGAATGAGTGGTGTGGATGCAATGCTATGGAGATGGAATGAGTGGTGTGGATGCAATGCTATGGAGATGGAATGAGTGGCGTGGATGCAATGCCATGGAGATGGAATGAGTGGTGTGGATGCAATGCTATGGAGATGGAATGAGTGGTGTGGATGCAATGCTATGGAGATGGAATGAGTGGTGGATGCAATGCTATGGAGATGGAATGAGTGGTGTGGATGCAATGCTATGGAGATGGAATGAGTGGTGTGGATGCAATGCTATGGAGATGGAATGAGTGGTGTGGATGCAATGCTATGGAGATGGAATGAGTGGTGTGGATGCAATGCTATGGAGATGGAATGAGTGGTGTGGCAATGCTATGGAGATGGAATGAGTGGTGTGGATGCAATGCTATGGTGGATGGAATGAGTGGTGTGGATGCAATGCTATGGAGATGGAATGAGTGGTGTGGATGCAATGCTATGGAGATGGAATGATGAGTGGGTGTGGATGCAATGCTATGGAGATGGAATGAGTGGTGTGGATGCAATGCTATGGAGATGGAATGAGTGGTGTGGATGCAATGCTATGGGATGGATGGAATGAGTGGTGTGGATGCAATGCTATGGAGATGGAATGAGTGGCGTGGATGCAATGCTATGGAGATGGAATGAGTGGGTGTGGATGCAATGCAATGCTATGGAGATGGAATGAGTGGTGTGTGGATGCAATGCTATGGAGATGGAATGAGTGGTGTGGATGCAATGCTATGGAGATGGAATGAGTGGTGTGGATGGATGCAATGCTATGGAGATGGAATGAGTGGTGTGTGCTATGGAGATGGAATGTGGTGGATGCAATGCTATGGAGATGGAATGAGTGGGTGTGGATGCAATGCTATGGAGATGGGATGAGTGGTGTGGATGCAATGCTATGGATGGAATGATGTGTGGATGCAATGCTATGGATGGAATGAGTGGTGTGGATGCAATGCCATGGAGATGGAATGAGTGGTGTGGATGCAATGCTATGGAGATGGAATGAGTGGTGTGGATGCAATGCTATGGAGATGGAATGAGTGGTGTGGATGCAATGCTATGGAGATGGAATGAGTGGTGTGGATGCAATGCTATGGAGATGGAATGAGTGGTGTGGATGCAATGCTATGGAGATGGAATGAGTGGTGTGGATGCAATGCTATGGAGATGGAATGAGTGGTGTGGATGCAATGCTATGGAGATGGGATGATGGAATGAGTGAATGAGTGGTGGATGCAATGCTATGGAGATGGAATGAGTGGTGTGTGGATGCAATGCTATGGAGATGGAATGAGTGGTGTGGATGCAATGCCATGGAGATGGAATGAGTGGTGTGGATGCAATGCCATGGAGATGGAATGAGTGGTGTGGATGCAATGCTATGGAGATGGAATGAGTGGTGTGAATGCAATGCTATGGAGATGGAATGAGTGGTGTGGATGGATGCAATGCTATGGAGATGGAATGAGTGGGTGTGGATGCAATGCTATGGAGATGGAATGAGTGGTGTGGATGCAATGCCATGGAGATGGAATGAGTGAGTGGTGGATGCAATGCTATGGAGATGGAATGAGAGTGGTGTGGATGCAATGCCATGGAGATGGAATGAGTGGTGTGGATGCAATGCTATGGAGATGGAATGAGTGGTGTGGATGCAATGCCATGGAGATGGAATGAGTGGTGTGGATGCAATGCTATAGAGATGGAATGAGTGGTGTGGATGCAATGCTATGGAGATGGAATGAGTGGTGTGGATGCAATGCTATGGAGATGGAGATGATGCAATGAATGAGTGGAGTGAATGCAATGCTATGGAGATGGAATGAGTGGTGTGGATGCAATGCCATGGAGATGGAATGAGTGGGTGTGGATGCAATGCTATGGAGATGGAATGAGTGGTGTGAATGCAATGCTATGGAGATGGATATGAAATGAGTGGGTGTGATGCAATGCCATGGAGATGGAATGAGTGGTGTGGATGCAATGCCACGGAGATGGAATGAGTGGGTGTGGATGCAATGCTATGGAGATGGAATGAGTGGTGTGGATGCAATGCTATGGAGATGGAATTAGTGGTGTGGATGCAATGCTATGGAGATGGAATGAGTGGCGTGGATGTAACACCAAGGAGATGGCACAGAAGATCAGACAGCTATAAGGAAAAAAGATGTCCAGGAGATGTCCATGAACAATGTACAGGGAGAACTCTCTCCTCCACCTCTTCAGCAGACCTCAACCCTTCAAAGCCAAGAGGGCTGACGACATATTTACGGGTACTTTGTGTCACCCTTCCAACTAGGTCTGAGAGAGATTGCCAACGTGAGAGCAGGAATGCAGGACATGAAAGAATATGAAAAAGCAAATCCGTGGAGGAATTCACGACACTGTCTGTCCCACCCACCTCCTCCATGTGTGGGTCAACACACTGTCCTCTGGGTCAAGTGCAGGTAACGTACAGCACTGAAAGACTAAAACAACTCAGTTTTCAATCACCACTCTGTGAGGACTGATCCTACTCTTCTCAATTCTATTTCACACTGGCGCCACACATCTCAAAATACTTTTTCAAAAATGAAAGCTTTGTGGTGGGGGGGGGGGGGGGGGGGGGTGTCGAGGGGATGGGAACATGCACCAACAAATGACTGGAAAAAAAAAACATTATGTATCCATGGACAATTTAAGAGGCAAAACAACAACTGTTCCAAGACTTCCAAATGTCCCTACCCCAGTTTAACATCACTGATTTTTCAATAAATACAGCAGCAGCCCATTTGGAACCAAGCGGCACTTCATCCTGTTCCACATGAGGCATCCCCAACCTTTCATGACAGACAGAAACCACCAAACACAATTCAAACTGTCTACATCACATCTTCCATCAGAGTGCATTGCAATCGACTCAGTATTCAGTGCCATCATTGGCTGAAGCTGACCAAGCCTGTGAACATACACCATTTCACAACACGTACATGGAAAGAATTTCAGCCGCCATCACAGATCACAAGCTGGACCTATTGGACAGGAGTGACCAATAATAGTGATAAGGCTTCTTCCTTTTTTTTTTTTTCCCCAGCCCTGGATGTGAGTTTGTTGCTCAAAGACACTACCTTTTGCTAATCCCTTCTTGAACATCTCTCTCTCTCTCTCTCTCCCTCTCTCTCTCCCCTCCCTCCCTCTCTCTCTGTGCTCTACTCACTTGGACAGATGTACACACATCACACTATGTCAAAGTTTATTTTCCATGCACTGAAGAGACAGAAAGCCAATGCCTGATTTTTTTTTTTAATACATTATAGCATTAATTTTTTTTTTTCCTAATAGATGCTACAAAAAAAAAAAAAAAAAAAAAAAAAAAAAAACCTCATCTGCTTGTGTCTATGCGGCCGAATGTTTGACAACATGTAATAACTTACTCATTCTCCATATTCTCATGCATTTGTGTTGAGATGTTTCAATATTTCACGCAGTTATATTTTTTCACTGGTCTCTCCCTTCAGCCTAAAGTTCCAGTCAGCAGCCATTCCATTACACCCTCATCCCTTCAGCCCCCCCCCCCCCCCCCCCTTTCTTTTCCAATCCACCATGATCATAGTTGCTATCAATATTATCACTTTGTTGTATACAGTCCTGTGGCCCAAATATGACTAAATGACTTTAAAATCTCTCTCTCTCTCTCTCTCTCTCTCTCTCTGTCTCTCTCTCTTCTTCCCTCTCGTTCCTGAGTCTGTGTGGAAACATGTTGGGAAAAGGGTAGGAAAAGGGACACAGGCGTCACCTCAAAAGCTTTCAGCAGCAAAGCCTTGATATGCCCCAATTAGTTTTCTCTCTTCATGTTAAAGTGCAGTGATTTTCTTTTTTTTCTTTTTTTTCTTTTTTTTTTTTTTTGCATCAGGTTTTCAAACTGCAGAAACTAAAGGCCAAGAACTTTTTTTCTTTTTTTTTTCCATTTTTTTCAATGAAAGCCATAAGGGTTGTCTTTTCTTCATTCCTTGACACTCAGTCACGGTGGGGGTGGGGGGGGGGAGAGGGGGGGAAAACTAGCTGACCCAGTCTGTAGCCTAATCACTGGGTCTGGCGGTTATGTCTGGAGGACAGTTTCCCAGCAGTCTTTCCTGGCATTAAGGTGCGTCACGGCCCAGTGAACTGTCCCACCAATGACCAAAGAACAGAGTCCAGATCCTAGATTCTGGTCACGCATGACGAACCCTTTCCTTCCTCTGTGACACAGCTGTTATGGGCAGTAGTCTTTCTGATCTGATAATAAACCCGGGATTTTCATTTGCTACATAAGCTTGGCATGGGTAGGTTTGGGGAGGATGGGGGGGGGGGGACAGTCTTAGAGCAAATGTGGATATGAAATGCCTGGGTAAATCTACATACTTTGATGACTACATGACCAACTCAGACCAGGGTTCAAATGTGTTACCAGTACAAGTGTAAAAATTCAAACACAAAATTGAAATCTGGTGCTGCAGACTAGAAACAGACTGATTTGTTTAGATTAACGAGTACTTTGTTACCTCAAGATTTCTAGTATAATACAAAGCCATAGATTTGCACTTTGTGTTAAATTCTACTGAAGAAAACACACAGACACCTGACTATCTGTAACAACATCAAAGCATGACAGAAAAACAGAAAAAAAAAAAAGGAAAGACAGCGTGCTGACAAAAAGTAACACAGTTGTTCATCAGATGAGTTTTCTGGGGTTTTTTTTTTTTAAACCACCACTATTTTGTAATGTCACAAGACATAAGACTCGTTTCCACTGTCCAGGAAGTTGGTCACCACTTGGTGCCTGGCATTTGTTTCACAGGAGAATTGTGTCCCTGTTCTCTCTCAGTCTCTGGACACAGAATTCTGATGTCATCCTGACCCTTCAACTACAACTTTTCCGCATCATTTTCTACTTTTAGAGCCTGAACAGATGTCTTGTAAAAGTGAGGTAAGGTGGGGAGAGGGAGGGGTAGGGGTAGGGGGTATCTTCCAAACTTTCGTAAAAAAGTGAAAAGCTGCAGAGCTGCCAACCTCTGAAGAGATTTGAGAGGAATTTTCTTTTTAATTGAGAGGAATTTGTGACAGCTGAGAAGAATAAATACGCTGCTATCATACCCAAAACAAAACAATGACAATCCCAAACACTTTTTTCCCTATCCTTTTGTCCAGTGTTTTTCATGGAATCACTGTCTCTGCCAAGACACTGTTGCTCTTTGACAGTTTTGAAACACACTGTCACCAAGCTTCATCTTCTGATCTGGCTCATTTGTGCACTTCAGAATCATCAGTGCCTCTGTTGTCTGTAGTACCTTGACCCAAAGTGGGATGAAAATCTGAAAGGTTCTTCCTGACAAGACTGAACAATTCCACAGGCCAAACTGCTGTGATCAGCAGCACTCCCATCATGACAGCAGAAAGCAACCTGAATCTGCACTTCACTTCTTGAGTCAGGGTTAATCTTTCAGGGTTTGTCTCTCTTTTCTGCTTCAGGGTTAATCAGTCCAGCAGGTTGTTTCTGCTTCAGTGTTTATCAGTCCAGCAGGTCGTTTCTGCTTCAGGGTTAATCAGTCCAGTAGGTCGTTTCTGCTTCAGGGTTAATCAGTCCAGTAGGTCATTTCTGCTTCAGGGTTAATCAGTCCAGTAGGTCATTTTCTGCTTCAGGGTTAATCAGTTAATCAGTAGGTCGTTTCGACATGATGGCAGCAGAAGAAGCTGAGCCAGAAGTTAGTTTCAAAAAGCTCTTTGGCCACACAGACGCAAATATACAACAAAATCCCCTCATCCCCCACCCCCCACTCCCTGCGTTTTTTTTTTACATCCAGCAGAATAGTGAAATGACATGCGCTTGACCATAATAATTTCCACTGAAAGCTGGATGGTTGGCTGCTCTGTGCAAAGAAATGAGTACATGATACCAACACATCTGCCAAAACATTCTCCTGTGGCCTGGCTGCCTCAAACAAAAAAAAGAAGAAAAAGAAAAGAAAAAAACTCTTTTCACACACAGTAATAATAAAGATCCAAATCCAAATTGGGATGTATGACCACACACATTTGACAAAACATTTGGACAAGCTGAAGGATCTGGACCACACTTGCTACTGCTATTAGGAGTAATCTGATAGGTCACTGGTGCAGAGGCCATCTAGTTACATGTTACCTCTTACATCATCCAAAATGAGTTACACATCTAATTTTCATATACATACATTCACCTCGACATGCGTGCTGCATGCATGTGTGTTTGTGCGAGAGTGTGCACGCACACGTGCGTGTGTTTGCCTGTGTGCATGCTTGCATGCTTGCATGTGTGGCTGCTCTATGACATAACCTACAACACATAATTAGCTTTTATCCTCTTTATATCTGAACCAAAATTGTTCTGTGACAAAACATACACAGACATTCTAAGAGGCTGACAGTAATGTGACATACTGCACATACAAAACCCTGCTATAAAACTCAACACATTACACAACAATGTCAGTACCAAACTAAAATCAAGACCAACATTTAACATCACAATCAGCAATAAAATGTAATTACTCTTAACCAAAACTCATGTTTGCAGTTACAGGGTCGCCACCCATCTTCTCTTCTACAAACACCCCTCCCCCTCTATCCCTCCTCCCCCTTAAAACATGCTACTTGCCACATTTAGCTTTTTCTTCTTCTCTTTTTTATGAATTGTAGACAGCACACTAAAGGGCTTTGTGTTGAGTAAGAACCATAAGGTAGGGTGTCTTCTTGCTTTCTTTTTTTTTTTCTTTCTCTCACAATTTGAGTTCTGACACATTCATTTCCTTAACTGTTAACCGAGAACCACCGCTACCTCCGTGCACAACGACTCCTCCCTCCCTCGCAACAATTAGACATTCTGACACGGATCATTTCCCTCACACAATTCATGATTGACTGTCAAATATTCAGCCCCTATCGCGTGCCTCTTTCTGGGTTCAACAAAGCAAACAACCTAATCATAATGACAATTTTTTTTAAAGATTTAAACCAAAAACAATAAAATAAAAAAAAAAGAAAAGAAAATGGCAGTATCAGTCTCTGTACGACATAGTTTTGTATTTTCATGAAGCCTTCCCTATTCCACAGAGCTCCACAGAACAGTCTTTTCCACCATTTCAGTTTCCCACTGAACATGATCTCACAAATATTCTGCATACTTTTCTCTGAATTTGGAACCCACGGGACAGAGGAGAAGGGGGAGACCTAGGAATTCATGGAGGAGAGACGTGGATGCAGAGAGGAAGAGAGCGGGATACACCTGAGAGAGAATTGGAAAGGGCAGCTCAGGACAGGGCGTGCTGGCGGGATTGCTGTTGATGGCCTTTGCTCCAGTGGGAGCTGATGGCTTGAACAGAACTGAACTGTATGCGACTTGATTTTGACTCTCAGGTGGAGGGTGAATGAAATGGCATTCATTCTTCCAAACATCCAACCAACCATGATCAGTTCTACTGTCATCACTGTCACATTTTATGATCTACCCGTCAGTCTGTCTCTCGGTAAAAGACTCCTCTCTACAAAGACTGAATTTTGGTGACATTTTCATGGTTTTGCAGACAGGTCCCACTGTATAAATGCGCATCTGTATGCCAAAACACTAAACATGAAAAATCTCTACACTGGTTAAGTGAATCTAAACATGAGGTATAAGACAAGGTAAGCTGTTTAACTGACAACTAAGAATTTGATCAGATTAAAAAAAAAAGAAAAACAGTGATCAAAGAGATAGTAAGAAAATAAAAAGCAAAAAAAAACAAAAAAAAAAAAACCCTGTTACTGTGAAGGGGAGATTCAGGGTTCAAAATGAAGACAGACTGATGGGGAGCCAATGGCAGAATGGACACTCCTGGCAAATATCAAATCACAGCATCAGCTCTCCGCCCTTCCATGTCTCACACGTCTCAGTACTGCTTGCTTTGTGTTCTAACAACCAGGGGAAGCCTGGGAAAGCAAGTAGGCCACTCTGACAATACATGCTGACCTTTTAGGTCACTTGATTTGTTGCCATCACCAACCTCTATAGCAATCCTTTAGCACTGCAGTGTATGTGGGTTTGGGGAGGAGGCCACTGTCTGTGTCAGTGTGTTCCCTGTGTCCAACTCAAACTGCATGATCTTTCACTGACGTTTCAGCTCTGGGTTTCAGCAGATTCAGTCTATATACATTGTTCACAGCCCACCTGAGCACACAGGCCATGTCTAAGGATGTAAATCCAGTTTCTTTCAAAAATAGAAAAACAAGAATGCACTTAAAGACAAAAGTTTACCTTCGAGTGAAAAAAAAATGTTAAAAATCAACACATTCATTCTCAAAATATATATATGTTATATTTGATGAAATGTATTGATCTAATTTCTAATGATAATAACAACAGAACATACTTTGTCTTGCAGGGAAGTGCAAATCAAAGCGCTTGTCAAACTTTAAACAGGGGGTATGGTCCAGATCATTCAACAACCCAGATAACTCCAGTTAGCATCTTGTTAGCATCTTGTTTTCATATCAATCACTTATGTACAACTTCTTTCAGGATGTCAAATGAGAGTTGTCATTGTGCTGGAATTGAATGTTACGGCATGTGGTGGTTTGGGGATGTTTTCTTCTTCAAGGCAGCCCAGACCACAGGGCACCATTTGTTTCAGCAACCATGTCCCAAAGGGCTGAAGGAGAGACTACAAGGCACCATTTGTTTTAGCAAACCATGTCCCAAAGGGCTGAAGGAGTCTGAGGTGTTTTATGTCTGATGCCAAGCAAGCCTAGCTCTCAGTAAGAACGTGGTTCATGTTGAAAGACTCACCACACAGTAAGCACCAAAGACCATGACCTATCTTCATCTTTTAAAAGATAGGAATGTGCGCATACCTTCAAAACACTCTCTCTCCAGCTGGAAGGGGGGAGCCTCTAAAAATTGTAGTTAACTAGCTTCTACAGCTGAAGAAATTTGTCCCTGAAAGTCTAGCACTTAGCCTGGCATGACCTCCAGCTGTGGCTCTCTCTCCTGATTCTGAGCCCTGAACAAAGCGTCCACTACCATCTGCCACTCACACAGTATTGGGAGAAACACAGAGGGCGCAGAAGGGAGCCCCAGCACAAGCTTTGCTGCTGTGGCCCCACAGAGTGCAGCATTCCACCTTCTCACACAACAGAAGCTGCAAAGCAGGCAGCCAGGTGCATAACCAACAAAAAAAGAAAAAGACCAGATCTGATGGAACAAGTATGGACCTTCCTCAACATCCTCCTCAGAGGACTTGCCCCAGTCAGCCTCCCCTCTCCCTGAGGACCTGGGGGGTCAGCCCTGGGGGAGAGGGCAGGGCTGGCAGTGCATCAGGCAAACCAAGCTGTGTGTGAGGGCAGTGCTGGGAAGATGGCCCAGAGGAGCAGCCAAGACTGGAGACTGGCTCCAGGGCTGGAGTCCCTTCGAAGGAAATGGGCTGCCCTTCCAGGGGTCCCCACCACTGGGGCAGCCCCATAGTGAAGAGATGAGAGGTTGGCCCAGCTTGTGCCACCAAGAGGCCATGCCATGTGACCTTTGAGTCTTGACCCAAGGCGAGGGAGGAGAGGGAGTAGCATTAAGAAAGGCCTGGGGGTGAAGGGAAGCACCCTAAAAGAGGATCAACCCTTGAACAGGCACAGCAGTTAAACCACCGGGCCACAAAAAACTGAGCCTGCATGGGTTGGAGTAACATCTGTCAGATTGGAAGCCTGAAGAAGAGTCGGGGCAGCGTAGTCGTCCCCCTTTGCTTGACCTTTGTGCCCCACAGATAGCCTGTGTAGTGGAAGGTTGTATTCGGACCTCTACATCAAGACAGGGTTCGGACCTTTGCTCCAAAGTTTCCCTGATCCGCAAACCACACTGGGCTCAATGGTGACACCAGTTAGACATGTTTTCTGGAGTCAAAGTGCAGTTGATCCTCTTAAATTTTTTTTTTTTCAAATTTAAAAGACAGGAACCAGTTTGAAGCAAACAGTGAGAAGAGTGATGGACTTTGTGACAAGGACAAAAAGGCCAGAAGGGTAAGGGCAAAGACTCAGGCAGAGAAAGGGCTTGGGAGAGAAAAAAAAAAAAAGAGGGCTCTTTGTCACTGAAAGAGACTGAGGCAGGGAAGAAACTGACAAGATACTGACTCCCCGTTGATCGCCCAAATGCTGAAAGTAAGCCTTTCCCTCAAATGAAAACATAAGCATGCATTAAAAGCGACCAAAGCTTGATCAGGCTTCAGAGAAATGTGAAAAGAAGAAGAAAGAAAAAGAAGCTAGGACATTAGTGCGAGGCCAGGGAAAATGGTTGTCAACAGTGAGAAATTGTGAAAGCATGTGCAATGCCTCCTCCAAGAGTTCCGCTGTGACAGACCAGTGTTTGCTGTGGGGCAGGATAACCAACAGCTGCTGCTTGTCACACTCACTTGCAAGCCCCGGTTAAATATCTGTCATGAAGTGAACATTTCTCTACTGTCCGTCCAAAATGCTCAACTACTTTTCCCACTTGCACTGTCGCTAAACGTTGGGCAACTCCAGTAGTTACAAGCATGCACCCTCATTAAACCCTCTCGAGCCTCAGCCATTCTGTCAGAAAAGGCTTTAAACGTGCACTGGATATAGCATGCTAACAGAAGAGGCTTTAAACATGCAATGTATTGTAACATTCAGAAGAGGCTTTAAACATGCACTGGATACAGCATGCTAACTAATAATGCAACATCTTCGTTCTTTATGGGACAGAGCAAGAATGATTGACAGAAGCTCAAAACCAGAAAAGAAAACCAGTGTGTAAATTAAGAGAATAGTGACTGAAAACAGAAAAAAACAAAACCA
This sequence comes from Conus betulinus, assembly GCA_016801955.1. NCBI lineage: Eukaryota > Metazoa > Mollusca > Gastropoda > Neogastropoda > Conidae > Conus > Conus betulinus. Next base: position 94,008 of record JADBJO010003419.1, read on the forward strand.
GACAGACAATGTTTTTAAGAACGTGACTTGAGTATGGAGAATGAAACATTTTTCTTTTCAAAATAGTCCAAGGACAAACAGAATCATGTGTGCATTTGTACACACACACACACACAGTGACACACACACACACACACACACACACACACAAATGCACACACAATCCGTGGCAAAGTGGTCAGCACTGCGGACTCCCAGCTGGGAGGTCGTGGGTTCAATCCCATCAGAGTCATGTGGGATTTTTCTATCCTGACCACCTCCTACCCAGAGTTGAGTTTGCTACAGGCTCACTGGGAAGACTGGGACCACACAGTCGAGTTTCATCCGCAAAATGGATGCGCCTCTGACAGCGTTGCTCAAATTTCCTGACCAACACTGCAGGTGTCTGTATCTCTAAGGCCTGGTTGATGCTGAGATATATAATGAAAGCAAGCATAGAGTACTGTCCTGTCATGCAGTCTCAGCCGGAATAAGCATCATCTTCACCACTGCATCATTTCTCAACAATCAGCATCAAAAAAAGCAAGTCTCAAATTCTGTGGCTCTTCATGCCCAGCTCTCATGGTGACCTCAGTTTTGATGTACTCTCCACATTTATGGCTTTGGTTTGATTCCGTCAGGGTCACCGTTATCGCAAATTCATAGGGGCTGTCACTGGACAGACGTGGTAGGGCCTTCTAAAGGGAGAGCTCGCTCATGCTGGCTCTGCAACTAAACAATTATTGTTGTCAGTAAGGGGCTTAGTAGGTGGTGTCCTGCGTATGTTGGATCTGAACTGGCACTACTGAACACCACCAAAGCGACTTGGCAGCAGTGCAGTGTCTCCTCTGTTGGCAGCAGTGCAGTGTCTCCTCTGGGGGGCTACCTCTCGACAACTTGACACTAACTGCTCCCTGTGGACTGCCAGTGTCAGGACTGCAGTGTGGGACGGGGCAGGGCTGTGGCTGTGGATCGGGAGGGGGGGGGGGGGGGGGGGGGCTTGATAGGGTGCTGTTCATGCAATGACACTGTGGTGGCTCTGATGATGGGACAGCACAAAAAAAAAGAGAGAAAAAACGCGCGCACACACACACACACACACACACACACACACACACACACACACACGCACGCACGCTCACACACACATGCACAGACACACGTACACACCCCCAACACCAAGCAAGCCTGACCTTTTATCTGCTGGTCCCCAGAGGTCAGAAAGGGGTCGCGGGATCTGGACCTGCCCGACTGCATGGTCGCTGACGTCGGAGCAGGGGGGAGGGGGAGGGGTGCAAGCACCGAGGCTGCTGGGTCACTTCAGCAACTACAGCCCTTGTTTCCTTCGCTGTCTCTCCAACCTAGCCAGTCAACCTGGACACACATAATGCAGGCTTAAACAACCTGGACAGTCACCCTGAACACACACAATGCAGGCTTAAAAACAACCTAGCCAGTCAACCTGGACACACATAATGCAGGCTAAACAACCTGGACAGTCAACCTGAACACACAATGCAGGCTCAAACAACCTAGCCAGTCAACCTGGACACACAATGCAGGCTCAAACAACCTGGCCAGTCAACCTGGACGCACACAATGCAGGCTAAAACAACCTGGCCAGTCAACGTGGACGCACACAATGCAGGCTCAAACAACCTTGCCAGTCAACCTGAACACACACAATGCAGGCTAAAACAACCAGCCAGTCAACCTGGACACACACAATGCAGGCTAAAACAACCAGCCAGTCAACCTGGACACACACAATGCAAGCTAAAACAACCTGAGCAGTCAACCTGAACACACACAATGCATGGCTAAAAAAACAACCTGAGCAGTCAACCTGAACACACACAATGCAGGCTAAAACAACCTGAGCAGTCAACCTGAAACACACACACATGCAGGCTAAAACACCTGGCCAGTCACCTGAACACATAATGCAGGCTTAAAAAAACAACCTGGCCAGGCAACCTGAACACACACAATGCAGGCTAAAACAACCTGGCCAGTCAACCTGGACACACACAATGCGGGCTAAAAAACAACCAGCCAGTCAACCTGGACACACAATGCATGCTGAAACAACCTGGCCAGTCAATCTGGACACACACAATGCAGGCTAAAACAACCAGCCAGTCAACCTGAACACACACAATGCAGGCTAAAACAACCAGCCAGTCAACCTGGACACACAATGCAGGCTGAAACAACCTGGCCAGTCAACCTGAACACACACAATGCAGGCTAAAACAACCAGGTCAGTCAACCTGGACACACAATGCAGGCTCAAACAACCTGTCCAGTCAACCTGGACACACACAATGCAGGCTACAACCTGGCCAGTCAACTTGGACACACACAATGCAGGCTGAAACAACCTGGCCAGTCAACCTGGACACACACAATGCTGGCTGAAAACACCTGGACACACACAATGCAGGCTACAATGCTGGCTGAAACAACCTGGCCAGTCAACCTGGACACACACAATGCTGGCTGAAACAACCTGGCCAGTCAACCTGGACACACACAATGCAGGCTCAAACAACCAGGCCAGTCAATCTGGACACACACAATGCAGGCTCAAACAACCTGGCCAGTCAACCTGGGCACACATAATTCATGCTAAAACAACCATCCTTCCTTTATTCCCTTCACACTGGTCAGTGCTTGCTTTGGCAGTTAGTTTTCTGGCATTGTGACTAGCGTGAAACATCACCACTCCGCTGGCAAGTTAAAAAACAGTTGAATGCTGTCCATATTTTGTAGCATGTATGTGTGTGTACAGTATAAGCATACATTGTGCGAGTATGCATGAGTGTCAGTCGGTTCATCAAGGCTGGAGACATTTTAATTCTTTTTACCAGCCAGCCAAGCTGGTGGATAAAAAAATTTCATCAGCACATCAAAGTTTTTCACCAGCCCGAGATCTGAAATATATTGCCACTAACAAATGTTCAGTTCACAGTTCAGGCACAACTTTCACGACATTTTCACACACCTACAAAGGAGGCTGCTGGAGGCAGAGAAAGAAGTGGAGAGAGGCAGGAAAACTGGCCAATGACCAGTTTATAATCATGAGACGAGAGGCAGGGAAACTGGCCAATGACCAGTTTATAATCATGAGACGAGAGGCAGGAAAACTGGCCAATGACCAGTTTATAATCATGAGACGAGAGGCAGGGAAACTGGCCAATGACCAGTTTATAATCATGAGACGAGAGGCAGGGAAACTGGCCAATGACCAGTTTATAATCATGAGACGAGAGGCAGGGAAACTGGCCAATGACCAATTCATAATCATGAGAGGCAGGGAAACTGGCCACTGGCCAGTTTATAATCATGAGAGGCAGGGAAACTGGCCACTGGCCAATTTATAATCATGAGAGGCAGGGAAACTGGCCACTGGCCAGTTTATAATCATGAGAGGCAGGGAAACTGGCCACTAGCCAGTTTATAATCATGAGAGGCAGGGAAACTGGCCACTGGCCAGTTTATAATCATGAGACGAGAGGCAGGGAAACTGGCCAATGACCAATTTATAATCATGAGAGGCAGGGAAACTGGCAATGACCAATTTATAATCATGTGAGGCAGGGAAACTGGCCAATGGCCAATTCCTAATCATGAGAGGCAGGAAACTGGCCAATGACCAATGAATAATCATGAGATTGAGAGGCAGGGAAACTGGCCAATGACCAATGAATAATCATGAGATTGAGAGTCAGGGAAACTGGCCAATGACCAATGAATAATCATGAGATTGAGAGGCAGGGAAACTGGCCAATGACCAATGAATAATCATGAGAGTCAGGGAAACTGGCCAATGACCAATGGATAATCATGTTGATGCCAGAGCTCGGTCTCATCGCTGCAGGGTCGGAGGAGGGGCAGTGAGGAAGAGGGGCCAGCAGGCACACTTCCACACCAGACAGTCCTGTCAGCATCTGACTGTTGATTGGTACAATCAGTTGGATTTCACATGCAACTGTTAAGTATTCTTTACTGACAGCTTGGGTTTTTTGCTTTTTTGTTTGTTTTTAGTTCTACTGAGTATCATTCTTTTTTTTTTTTTTAAAACAGCATTTTAACAGCCATGGGAGGTTCTCATGCTTACTCATGACAGACTGTTTACTGCCATGGATAAGTCCGCAATCTGCAATGTGCACCAGTGAGTGTTACTGGTATCAAGCATTCACTGAACAGGTCTAATTCATCTATGTATCATTTTTGTTTACTAAGCATCCCAAGGATTTCAATGCATTAGTTGCATTCTAATGTGATCATGAATTCTATCCATTCCATTTAACTACATCATATTACATTATTAATAGCAATGACTGACAATTCGAACTGGAGTAAGCCACTTCTGACAGTGGAAATTGGTTGGCAGAATCTTTTCAATAAAAATTTGAGACAATCTCATTCCCAGACAAAACACTGCTATATCGTCCAATTATCAAGTTTTACAACAACAAAAAAAACTAAAATACATGTAATTCAGCCCAGGGATCATATACTGATTAGATCATTAATCAAGCTAATTTTGGTAACTGAATAAACCTATGAACCTGTTTCACTTAATGAAATGTTATTTATTTAACAACCATGGAAAACCACAGGTGTACAGTCACAGTTTTAGATAATATCATGACAGTGATTCTTTTTTGTTCCAACTCCACCTTAATGAAATGTTATTCATTTAGAACCATGAAAAACTAAGTCTGTATAATCCCAATTTTAGATAATAATGCTATCATAATGACAGTGATTCTTTTCGTTGAAACACCCCCCCCCCCCCCCCCCCCCCCCACCCCCCTTTCATGAAATGTTATTCATTTAAGAACCATGGAAAACTAAGTGTGTACAATCACAATTCTAGATAATGATCATTTGACACAGTGATTCTTTTTGTTGCAACCCCTCCTTCACCCCCCATCTCTTAGCTCTTTGTACAATCACAATTTCAGATAATGATAATATCATAATGACACAGTGATTCTTTTTGTTGCAACCCCACCTTCACCCCTCATCATCCCCCACCACCTCTCACTCCCCACCCACTCTCCTCACAGTTTGTTGTTCCCCTTCCCTGAACAATTTTACATTCATTTAATCTCACTTTCAAACACTCGACAACAAGAATAAAAAAAAAATTTTTTTAAGTCCGCAAACGGAAGCATCTAAACTAGAACTCTGGATCATTTTTTTTTTAAATGCTGCCTCACAGACCTGTTAGGCTGGGTTTCAAAAAATCATGACCAAGCCATCTGATCTGTTATCAAAACATTGTTATAAAAAAATGTTGATCACAATATTACCAATTACATTTCTTTTACAGCACTGAACAGTTATTACATCAATATCTCTTTGAACACCACTTCAGAAAAACACAATAATGTATTTAATCTTTTGAAACTTAGTTATTCACCATATTCATGGATTCATACAGATCATGTACAAAACTGCCTGGCTAGTAAAGCATGATACTAACACTTTTTTCTGACCAGTCAAAATCAACATGTCATGGAAACAATGGCTTGACTTATTCCTAATTTTGAAAAGTAATTTTGAAAAAGTGTACTGCTATATATCAACCTTCTTTACAATTATTCATACAATAAGGAGCGCTACAAGTTTAAGATATTTAAGTCTACTGACCTTGACCACAGAAAGTATTATTTTCTTCTTCTTCCATTAATGTTCAGCGGTCATAACTTTGACCATTACTAACATTTTACTATCCGATTAATGTGCCCTACAACTAGCTTAAGATGTCTGTTGAACTTTGGAGTTAGATTACAGAATGAGAATGTGCTATTTGATAAAATCACTAGGGAATTCTTAGCTATGCTCAAATCATGCCAGCCTATCATTACCTGATTCCATTCATTCAAGTGGATGATTCTTAGTAATAAGATTCAAGAAATGTTTCATTACGTCTTTTTCTGCAAAAAGATGAAGGTGGATGTAACCGGTTAAAACTAAAAGTGGATCATTTTGTCATACGGTTGTCATCAAAACAAATTAAACGAAAACTGGAAACGCAATTCTGAAGCATCATGCAAGTCATATTTCAATGGAGAACAGACCAAGACTGGTCATTTATCAAGCCATAAATTGGTGTGTTAATCACAAGATGAATCATCTATTGTTCATCTAGAGCTATTCATTATCACTCTGCAAGATAAAGAGACGGTTATTTCATGCACATGTATACACTGCGACTGTCACAGCTAGTGTGTTTCTCAAACATTTCATAAGCGACTACTGGCTTCTTACAGTAAACATCCTTTCTTCCCATGGCAAATTTCCAAATTCCGTTGGCAGTCACCGTGCAGTCGTGGTATGAACGTAATCGGCGCAGCACTAGTAGGTTGTCACTGGTCAGAAAAACATGTTCCAACGGCTACAAAATCCGCCGCCATGGAATGCGTTTCCGCTGTGCCCGCGTTGTAAGAAGTCAAAGGGAGGCAACGCTCCATCAACTACACACAAAAAAGCGAAAGTAACTCCTTCTTCTTCCTAAAAGACTGGTTCAGTCTAAAACGAGTAGATCACCAGCGCGGGCGAGAATCAAAATAAACGCACAAAACAGGTGATATTACTATTGCTAGAAACAAAGCACAAAACAGACAACTGGAGTGCAACAGACATGAAGAATCACTACACAATACACACAATAAGGCTGTCACAGGATAAGTTACAGCAAAGTCCTTTTTTCCACCTTTTACCACCTACACACCTAAAGACCCAGGAAGTATGAAAAAAAAAATGTTTGCAGCTCCCTCGTTGTCCATAACACCACAGAGGAACGGGATGCACTGCCAGACTTGTTCTGGAGGCCGGCATCTGAAGCCCCCTCCTGGTGTCCTGGCGTAGGTCTGTCCGGTAGAGCTGAAAATTGGAGAAGGTGCAGCGAAGACCGTGTGAGGTGACAGGCTGTTTCTTGCGTTTGGGGTCTGAGCGACATAAAGCAGTACGTTTAGGGTCTTTAAAGCAGTACGTCTAGGGTCTGAGCGACATAAAGCAGTACGTTTAGGAGCGTCTGAGCGACATACAGCAGCAGTACGTTTAGGGTCTGAGCGACATAAAGCAGAAGGGTTTAGGGTAAAGCAGAACTAGGGTCTGAGCGACATAAGCAGAACGTTTAGGGTCTGAGCGACATAAAGCAGAACGTTTAGGGTCTGAGCGACATAAAGCAGAACGTTTAGGGTCTGAGCGACATAAAGCAGTACATTTAGGGTCTGAGTGACATAAAGCAGTACACAGGTTTCAGCTCTGCAAGCTTAGTAGGTGGAAAACTTGCCTGTACTACTGGCAAGATCAACAGTTCAGTTGTTCCGTGTCAGGGAAGATAGGGCAGATGAGAAGAGGGTAGTTCTGGTTACGCCAGTGTTAAAAAGTGTAGGGTTGGGTATGGGAATGTGGGTCTCTCTCTCTCTCTCTCTCTCTCTCTCTCTCTCTCTCTCTCTCTCTCTCTCTGCCGCCGACCTGTTCGGACGTCTTCACTTCGCTCTGTAACAGAATCAGTTTTTGTACTTGTAATTCACGTTCTTCATGTGTGTAATTTTACACAGAGATGTGTGACTGCTTACACGATGTGTGTGTAAAAAGGATTCCTGTGTTGGACGGTGGTGTTGTTGTTGTGTTTTAGGGGTTCTATGTGTAAAATCATAAATCAGAACCCCTCTCCAGTGCTGTGCTAGGCCACCGACAAGCTGGCCCAGTGTCATGATGGTGAAAGGCTATCCTCCGACCTCCTCTTCCCCATGGTGTGGCCAGCTTAGTGGCCCCATTTGTGGAGCCAGTTGGTTTCCACGGCGGAAACGACCCCCTGGCTGTTGGGGCAGAGTGAAGTGAAGAGTGTGTGGTGCTAATCCTGTTGCGCTGCAGCGTCCGGAAAAGGCTCTCCTCCCAAGACAAGATGTGGCGGGTGTGCTGTGACGGCTAAACGCCATGGCATACACTGCAGCGGCCAGCATTATGTGTGTTGTCTATGTACATCTGTAAGTGTGAGTTTCTGCTTTTTTTTTCTTCGTTGGACAAATACCACAAAATAATGCACATAACACAGATCAAAAATGACTCTCACCACGCGCTCTGTGAGTGCCAAATATTTCACCAACCAGACAATTAAACTCACCAAAGATCCCTGCCAAGTGACGTTTGATTCTCGCCACACCCACCTGCCTGTATGGAGATTTGTGTTGTGTGAAAGGTATTGTGGTAAATATCGGTCATCATCCACCTCAAGTGTATTGAAGGAATACACCAAGAACAACAAAACTCTTTTGGATTTGGCGCCGAGCTTTGTCACCCCACTGCCCAGTGAGTTGTGGCATTCATCCTTTCACATTGTTTTGAACAGTGAACACAAACTTTTAACAATTCACATCTACTACACAACGGGGCAAAATCTCAGTAAAAAGACATGTGTGTCAAGAGTGGGTTCAGCAGGAGTTTGATAAACTAAAAGAAATCGTGTCCCATTTGTCTGCACCAGATGTTTCGACATTGTCGATTGCGGATGCCCTTGACAGTGTCACAGACTCCTTTCCTCCGACTCCACTGTCATCTGTGATGCACAGACAAACGAAGCTGTGGAAGCATCGCCCAAGTCAAGTGATTCCATCCCTCCACCATCGCTACCTCACCACTCACTAACTCAGGAATCCCAATTGTCTGTCAGCTCCAACACGTCCCATGCACTTCCGCCCCAGACAGCATGGAATCGCCACCTGCATCCCTCCAGTCTCCCTGTTGAAATTTCTCACTCCTCAGTCCCTTCCTCCACCCAGCAAAATACTGACCCCCCATCTGATCCTCCCACGCCCACCCCGTGTGCTTTAAAGTAGCGTGTATTGTCACCCTCCCCCACCAGTCCTGACCCTCTGTCTGCTACCCATTCTATCAACACACTGACCCCCCAGAGTGCCAGCTCACAGCATCGGGTTTCCCCCACACTCTCTCAACTAGCAAGCATGGCCGTTATCACACACCTTCAAAAACAGCTTTTCTCAGCCACACGCACTATCTCCAACATGCAGCAAGACATACAGACACTAAGAAATAAGCTTGAACACACGTCCCAACAAGTTGAAACGGAACACTCAGAACACAGGTGATATGGAGATTAGGGTAAAAAAATTCCATAAAGTCATGAAATCAAGATCTATCACAACAAATCAAACAAGTGCAGGATGAACACACACACACATCTACAACGCCAGATGAAAGACAGCACGAGCAGACTGCAATCATTCAAAGACAGTCAAAACAACATCAATACTGACATTAGGAAACAAATGCATGCCCTCAAACCAATCAATCAAACACAACAATCAGACATCCAAACAGTCCAGATACACAGTGACACTTCAACTACATCATTTACACATTGAATATGCTGTGGAAACATCAAATACATACAGTGTGCTGTCAGACAGTTCTACAGAGCAAAACACAGGTTCTTCTGTTCCATCAACAACATTTCTACACAACAAGAACAAACCACACACAAACACGATGACAGAAATCCCCACTGCCATCAACAAACAGAATCCACATCCCCCACCTCCTCTAGCTATCCTACGACAAAAGACAATCCCAGAAAATTGTAACATGCTGCTATTAGGAGACTCTGTGTTAAAGGGGGTAGATGAGAAGGAAATGTCCACAGAGTGCTTCAGGGTGAAAAAAATCTGTCAGTGCCTGGCCTTACAGTCCATCACCTGTGTCAGTGGCTGAAATCACAGCCCCCATCACCCCACATCCAACGGGTCACTTTCCATGTGGGGATCAACAGCTGTGACGAAAGGCCAGTGCCTGTAGCAGACTGGGGCCGAGTTAATCCACCTACTCAGGCAAGCGTTCCCCAGTGCTTCACTGCAGGCCTCCTCCATTCTTCCTCCCCTTGGTCAACACCCCCTTAAGGACATGGCGTCACGATCCACGGCCAATCTTCGCCTCTCCTGCCGTCAAGAGGGGGTCAGTTACTTAGGTAACACCCCCTCCTTCCTCGCCAGATCTGGGGCGCCAAAGAAAGCCATGTACCGAGACAGACTGCACCCCAGTTCATATGGCTGCAAAGTCCTTGCCTCCAACATTTGTCCCACTAACAACCACAAGACCCAACCATCCAGCTACATCAGGCCCAACTCACAAAGAGCAACACAAGACGCCCCAGTGACCACTAACAGTCCCCCTAGTTATGACTTTGAAACTTATTTCCCAGCCAACACTCCCCAAAATCCCAGCTCTCGCAGTGTGTATAATATACTAGGTCGGCATCAACGCCCTACAAAGCAATCCTTCTTCTACAATCCCCCACCCCCATGTATTCTTTTCCTTTTCCTCCCCAGTGAATAGAAATGACAAACAGCAATGTGAAGAGTACAGAAACGTGACCTGCACCTTCCACCCACATAGCACATCATCCCCTTCCATGTCCAAACCACACACTAGCAGCAGCCAACACACCCCACCACCTCCAAACACATCTCAGTTGCAACCTCAGAACACATCTTGGCTACAATTTCCCAGCACAGCACAACTGCCACCCTCTAATACCCCATACAGTCCGCCAACTCCAGACAATGCCCACCTTACACTTCCCAACACAACACTCCTGCCACCACCCGACACGTTAAAGATCTCTTGAAGAAATTACACTGGCTCAAAATCGAGCACGGAATTCATTAAAGTCGGCGTGTCTATGTTATAAGGTTATCACAGGTGAAGCGCCCGCCTATCTCTCTGATCGCTTCGAACCTATTTTTCCTACACGTCCCCTCCGTTCTTCCTCTGATGACCGAATTTGTCGAATTCCCTCATATAACCGAAAGCAGCACGGTTCTAGAGTATTCTCATTTTCTGCGGCAGTACTCTGGAATTCACTACCTTTCCATCTACGTCATGCCCCTTCCTTCCCGACTTTCAAGTCTGCACTTAAAACGTATCGGTTCAAACGCCAGTTGCAGGATACCACCTGAAATAGTACTAAATTACTACATGTCACTTGCACACTTTGCTCGTGTACAAATGAGCTGTTCATCGTGTCATATAGTATGTTAATGTATGCAACATTATGTTCCAATGTGTGTGTGTGTGTGTGTGTGTGTGTGTGTGTGTGTGTGTGTGTGTGTGTGTGTGTGTGTGTGTGCGCGCGCGCGCGCGTGTGTGGGCATGTGTATGTGTGTGCGCGCGCGAGTGTGCTGTGTGCGTGCGTGCGTGTGTGTGTGTATGTTTATGACTCGTGAACGCAGAATTGTGTGTGTGTGTGTGTGTGTGTGTGTGTGTGTGTGTGTGTGTGTGTGTGTGTGTGTGCTCTACTTATATTTTTTTTTTTAGATATTGAATTATTAAAACTTGTAAAGCGCCCTATAGCCTACGTTGTTAGGATGGGCGCTATAGAAATTGTCCTCATTATGACACTTCCGACCCCCCACCATCACACACATCCTACTGCAGTCAGCACAGCCCCCTCCACACACACACACACACACACACAGCCCACCCCCAGCCCTACATCCATTTGCTGTTCAGTTGCTGAACACAATGACTGCTCAGTTCCTGCCACAGTAACACCACTCAGCTCCTCTCCCCATGGCCTCACTTAATTAAATGATATGCCACCTGTATGGATCCTTATATGCATGTATCATTGCTTCATCACTGTCTCTGCATATGTTGATATCTACTCCATATCCCATAGGTATGTAGGCTACTGCGATAAGCTATTTCATCATCCATGTGTTATGTGTGTCTGCGCATATCTAATTGTTGTGAGCGCATATCTAATTGTTTTCTACATGTGTGTGTGTGTGTGTGTGTGTGTGTGTGTGTGTGTGTGTGTGTGTGTGTGTGTGTGTGTGTGTGTGTGTGGCTATGTGTATTTGTTTGTTTGATTGTTTCTTTGTCTGGCCTGCCGCGGCCTGCCTGTCAGATGTATTGCATACTACTATACGACTTATTACTCTTGTCTCGAGAAGTGCCTTAAGCGGTGTTGTGGACAAAACACAAAAAAAAAAGTGTACAACAGAAGACTTTGTAAAAGCGCAAGACTGTGTGCCTTATAGAAAAGAGACTGAACAAAGCCTCTGCAGCAGCAGACTTCTGCAAAAACTGCTATTTACTGCGAGCGAGGCAATGTTGTGCATTGTCAGCTCGTAGTTACAAGTGCGGCTACGTGACTTGTGTATTTGTGTGTGAGTGGCTTTTTTTCCCACTTGTTTTCATTTTGAGTTGTTGGTTCTTTGCATTTTTGTCGTAAGTTTCATTTTCCTTTTTTTTTTTAATCCTCTTCTTCTGTCCCCTTAAGTGTAATTTTGCTTATAAGTGCTTCCTTTGTGAGGAAGTGTATATTTTCATTTCAGAAAAGGGTATCCATAAGTATACTACTGGCCGAGGAGCTTACGGATATATACTGTGAAGATTTTTTTTTCTTCTCATACGCTTCTGGTTTCCTAAAAGTTGTTACGGTGTGTAAACCAGCCCCATTTTCTCTCTCTCTTTTATGGGATTTTATAGTGTTTCTTGATTATACAAATCTTAACGTCAGTTAACGTGCAAAATCGTCGTCTCCTATTATCATCACATCAGTACACAACTAGAAATGAGCAAGAACCAGTCTGCATGGTCATGCAAAGGACTCCGAATCTGTCACCTTAATATCCAACATGCAGTTAGCAAGACATCAGATATATCAGCACTGATTTGGAATCATGGTAAAACCCTTCATATTTTAGGACTCTCTGAATCCAGATTAGCTGCACACATTAGCGACAATGATGTTACTATTCCAGGATATAACACAATCCGGAAAGATCCTACACAGCCGAAAGAGACGGGTCTTCTTATCTACATCAGCGAAACCCTTAGCTTCAAACGACTTCTACACCTAGAAAGTAACGGTGTAGAATGTGTTTGGATAGAAGTTAAGCTGAAAAGAAACCCTTCCATTTTGGTTGGATTCTGCTACAGGAACCCTCTGAAAGAGTAAACTGGGTCGACAAATTTATTACAATGATGGATGCAATCTCGCTAGAATCCAAGGAAATAATTTTACTTGAGGACTTTAACACAGACCTTCTAAAATTGCAAAACCAATGGACACAAGCATTCAATCTATTTAACCTGCACCAGTTCATCGAATCTCCAACGAGAGTCGCACCAAACTCGAAGACACTTATCGACCATATTTATATTTCAGATAAAACCAACATAGCAGAAGCCTGCGTCCCTGTTCTAAACTCTAGTGATCATTATCCAGTTTGTGTCACATGGTCCAAAAATGGAGTAAAAATTCCCCAAACGGGACACAAGACAATAATACCGTTGCTTTGCAAACTGTAACAAGCAAGACTTTCTGCATGAACTGCTTAACTCAAATCTCCGTTCAGTTTTCAACATAACTGATCTAGATCTTGCTGTTGAATTTCGGATCAAAACATATACAGAAATATGTGATAAACACGCCCCTCTAAAAATGATTAGAGTACGACATGATCCTAAACCGGCATGGTACACTAAAGAGTTAACAGGAGGCAGGTTACCTTAGAGATCTGCTTAAACTACATGGCTATGAAGAGGAATCTAGAAAACTGAGAAATGCAATAAATTCACAGAAGCGCAGAGAAAAAACGAAATATCATCGAGAACTAATATCATCAAACCAGAACCCAAAATTGGTATGGAGAGCTATTAACGAGCTTGCAAACAATCAATCTTCTTCAAAATCAACTGTAATTAAAGACATCTCTGTCGAACAGCTAAACACCCACTTTTGCACTATAGCCAACAAAGTTGTCACGACTGATTCTTCCAGATCAAATGTCCTTCAAAAACTGAAACAAAATTGCTAAGATAAGAGACATCAAGTCTGAACTTTATATTCCACCAGTAACAGTCTTTGAAGTTTATCACTACCTAACGCACCTAAAACAGTCGGGTACATGCGGGATGGTTGGCCTAGACAGCAAAATCCTCAAACTATCAGCTCCAGCAATTACACACACGTTAACATACGTCTTCAATTTATGCATCGACAAAAATCATTTTCCCGATAGTTAAAAAAAAGAAAAAGCGAAAATCATACCTATCTACAAAGCAGGTGACAGTTCAGACCCTGCAAACTACAGACCAATCTCAATCATTTCTACTATTTCCAAACCTTTGGAAAAACACATAAACAAACACACATTACACCACCTTAATACATACCGCTTGCTTCATCCAAGACAGTCCGGGTTCCGACACAACCATTCATGCCACACAGCCCTAATCAACCTGGTTGATGATTGGCTTAATAGCATTAACAACAACAGATATTGTTGTGTCCTGTTTATTGATTTCAAAAAGCATTTGATGTGATAGACCATAAATCTCTTCTTAGAAATTAAAATTGTATGGCTCATCCACAAAAACTCTTACGCTTTTTTTCACTCATCTCACAAATAGGCAACAATGTGTAAAAATTAAAACAACTTTCTCTTCATTTCAAACACTTTCCTATGGCGTCCCACAAGGCTCTATCATAGGTCCCTTACTGTGTCACAATTTATATCAATGATCTACCTCTCCACATTACATCCACCTGTGAACTCTTTGCTGATGATACAAAAATACATACAAATCATTCTGATGTCACTGTTCTTGCACAAACTTTACAAAGAAAGTGCGAATGACCTCGTAAAATGGACTGAACTAAATCACATGTCGCTTCACCCTAAAAAAAATACATCCATGCTTATCAAAAACTAGGCAAAAAAGACAAAATCTCACTTTTAAGTTTCCTCCTGTACATCTTAAAAATGAACTCGTTGAACAGGTTACATACCTCAAAGTGCTAGGAATAACAACTGATAACAATATTAGTTGGCAAGCTCACATAACCTCACTGTGCAAAAAACAATTTTCACAGAAAGTTTATCAACTCTCCAAAATCAAACTCTTCCTCGACCTGCATTCAAGCAAGCTCTTTTTTTCCAGTCTCATATCCAATCATACATAGACTATGGATCTACTCTATGGGACTCTGCTAGCGCTAACAGCCTCAAACCATTGCTAAGCCTACACAAGCGAGCACTCAAATTAGTCCTCCTAAAAAGCGGTAGTCTTCTGGATTCGGACTATAAAAACATTCAAGTTCTCCCCTTAAGTCTGAGATTAGAATACAACGAAGGGGTCATAATGCACAGGATAGTGTCTGGGAAGGCACCCTCCACATTAGTTTCACAGATTCTCAATTAATTCCTCAAGGACTCTACCCAAACTTTATGTCCCTGTTTCCTAGAATTGACTTATTCAAATCTAGTTTAACATATTCAGGTTCCTGCCAATGGAGCGCGCTCCCTGAATCAACCAAACAACACCAATGCATATCAACCTTCAAACAACATCATGTCAACCATCTTGTGTACCAGTACTTGCATACTTCGCCATAAATCCACCACCACCTATCACCACCCTCTTTGCCTTATGTATGAACTTGACTATTTAGAAAGTGTTTTGTACTTGAAATACATATGTTATTCTGTTTAGTAAGTATGTCTTATGTAAGTACGTATGTGTGTGTGTGTGTGTGTGTGTGCGTGCGTGCGTGCGTGCGCGCGCGCGCGCGCGCGCGCGTGTGTGTGTGTGTGTATGTGTGTGTGTGTGTGTGTGTGTGTGTGTGTGTGTGTGTGTGTGTGTGTGTTTCCTACTACCTCCTGCCTCGTCATTATGTCGTTATGCTTGCATTCTTATGCGACTCTCTCTCTCTCTCTCTCTCTTTCTCTCTCTCTCTCTCTCGTGTGCGTGTGTGTGTGTGTGTGTGTGTGTGTGTGTGTGTGTGTGTGTGTGTGTTGTGTGTGTGTGTGTGGTGTGTGTGTGTGTGTGTGTGTGTGTGTGTGTGTGTGACGATTCTGCTGGAATGACTTAATTTATTATCTATATGACATTCTCCCCCTCCCCCCCCCCCCCCCCTACCCGTGGTGACTGGGCTATCATTATGCACCCCCCACCTCCACCCCCATTGGTGCTTATTTTCATTTTCCCTCTCTCTCTCTATCGCCCTGTTCCGCACCCACTCTCGCCTCTTTGTCCCTTTCTCCCTCTCGCTCTCTCTATCACTCTTTTCCGTATCATATTGTAGCTCTTGCATGTTTCCTTTGTTGCCTTATCTTATTTTGCATTGTTGACCCTACTCAGGGCGAGGACTGGATGTAAAAAAGCACATCAGTGCTTATCTGTTATCCTCGTAAATAAAGAATTTTGTCTTGTCTCTCTCTCTCTCTCTCTCTCTCTCTCTCTCTCTCTCTCTCTCTCTCTCACACACACACACACACACACACACACACACACACACACACACACACACAGGATAGATATACGTAAAAAAGAGAGATATACGAAGATAGTGAAGATAGATGACAAACGAAGATAGCCATGAAATTATAGGCCTGCCTGAGGTGAATAATGAGTAGTACAGTGATGTGTTTGTGTAAAGTACTGCGGGCTGCCGTTGTGAGGGTGGATAGGCACATGTGCTGTATGAATGTTGACACCAGGTGAGCGGAACAAAGTCGGGGAAGTTGCGCAGATCTTGTTCTGGCATAGATATGGCTCCCAACCCGTCATCCATGTACCTTTTGACCAGCTCGAGTGTCGGGAGGCTAGTAGGCTGTGTTCCAGATGTTCAATGAAGAGACGCAGGCATACGAAGGTCCCAGTTTGGTTCTCATGTGTCACCACTGATTTGCAAGAACCTATGGTTGTTGAATTCAAAGATGTTGAGGAGAGGACTGGTTCTGCTAGTCCTACCAGAGTAGCTGCGGGAGAATCTTGTTGGTTAGGGGGCGGTTGTCGAGAGAGAAACGAAGGGCCTTCGGTCCATCAGCATGAGGGATGGAAGTGTTAGGTGAGACAACGCCAAGTGTGAAGAGGAGCTTGGGTTGGAAAGTGGGGTCTGTGTTAATGAGTTGATCATGGTGAGTGTGCGAGTAGTGTCTTTGAGGTAGGTGGGAAGTTTTATACTATGGGTTGGAACACACAGTTATTTTGGATATTATCAACCGAACTAGACTGAATGCCTGGGACCGCGACTAAACTAAACTGATACAGGGAAATCCGAGACAGAGAGGAATTATGAAACAAGAGCGACAGTCTTCGTCTAAAGTGAATCCATTGAAGGCCCATAACTCCAAACTGCCACTGCTTCCGCTGTAACACGCCAAAAATAATACCGCGCCACGACTCTACGGTAGATGGGCAAGAAAGAAAAGAATTATCAGCTCTCTCTCTCTCTCTCTCTCTCTCTCTCTCTCTCTCTCTCACACACACACACACACACACACACACACACACACACACGGACATTTCTTGTTCACTTTTAATTTATTTTGATAAATAAACATCACCTTCAAGCGATCATCGCATCACCTAAAATCATGACTGTTACCAAGCTAATTTCTAGAACAGATTTTCCAACAGGCAGTGATACTATCTGTAACCGTGATGTCCTTTGATCTTCCACAGCGGGATATCGGTTGGTGGTATTTATAAAACAGACATGGACTTCACGGAGAACTGACTTACAAACTTACGTCACCAAGACTGCCAAACTGGTAGAACGAGCAAATCACAACACAGAAGCAATGGTTTTTCGACCTGTGGGTCTTTAAAAGGGAAGATAAACAATCGCGAGAAATATTTCAATACTCATGTTGGCCTCGTTCGTTCCCGATATTCCCTCGTTCGTTCCAGATATTTTCTGTGCTTTCCCAAGGAAAACAATCATCGTCCACGGGAAAACAGCGAACATATGGAAATCAGTTATCATAATTGTTTTTCTCATTAGTCTGACATGCGTACGGGTATTGGTATCACAGACACACTGCAATTTCCGTACGCCCCTATCCATGGCCCCTATTCACTCTACATTTAAACACACACACACACACACACACACACACACACACACACACACACACACACACACACACAAGGCGAGACAAAAAAAAAAAAACAAACCAACAAACAAAAGCAGCTCTGAAACACAATAAGAGGTAGAGGTATAGGATGGGGCACAGTATACTAAAGACAGTGTGAAGACATATTTTGTCGAATCGGTTTTGATGGATAAATCCTGACCCTCTTTAAAAGCCACTTCCAAACCACGTGGAGACAACATCTGTACAAAGAACCCGAAGAGAGTGACATCTACCAGCTCTGGCTGGAAAGGGCACAACACGTCATCATCTTCAGACTGACAACAGGACAGTGTCATCTTCACACTGACAATAGGGCACTTGTCATTTTCAGACTGACAACAGGACACTGTCATCTTCACCCTGACAACAGGACAGTGTCATCTTCACACTGACAACAGGACACTGTCATCTTCACCCTGACAACAGGACAGTGTCAGCTCCTGTCCCATTCTTCAGCGGAGGCTGTCTCACAATGAGAGTGCCCATGCAGCAATGGTCTACAGATGCCAGCCCCTGTTCTTCAGTCCTGTTCTTCTTTTGACGACCTGCCAGGACAGCTCAGTTGGTAGAATGGCGGATTTTTGGTCCTGGTGATCCTAGAGATTGGGGGTTCAATTCTCCGCCAGGCCGTTTCAGCACAGTGTGTGTGTGTGTGTGTGTGTGTGTGTGTGTGTGTGTGTGTGTGTGTGTGTGTGGTGAGCACACGCACGCGCGTGCATGCATGCATGCGTGCGTGCACGTGCCCCCCTCAGAGTTGATATTGGTTTTGACTCGTCTTCCTCAAAAGTTCTGCGAATGAGACTATAAATCGAAGTTCAAGGTGCGAATGCCCGCATTTCATCTTGCACAGAAGTAAAATCCCATCACCAACTTTCAGAAGAGAAGGTCAGTTTGATATTGGTATGGATGACACTCATACACACTACATGCGTCGAAAGAATGAACACATGAATGAAAACCTGAGTCACCGACAAACTGAATGACGCAGGAAACGGCTAGATGAAGCTTCAGCAGGCAGCTCTTCAGTCGGCTCTAACCAGGTAGGCAGCCCCTTGTGTAAAGGTGAGCGTGTATTGTAAAGCGTTTTGAGCTTGGTCTCTAACCGAGGATAGGCGCTACATAAATCCTCCTCCTCCTCCTCCTTTCTCCTCCTCCACCTCATCACGGGTAATTTCAAAAAACAATCAGAATTCATTTTAGCTGGGTGTTGTCTGTACACATTTCATGGTGGACAGAGTGTATGTCAATGTGACGTGTCATAAAATTTGCACACAATACGAACAGCACAGGATCAAGCACAAGACAGGCCCCCGGATGTATGATTATAGTTAAGTGCAAAGGCGATTCGGAAGATCTGGTGGTGTCTGCTAACAAGAAGTCTGTCTTCTTACCGAAAGATAAGAATCGTAACAGTTGAAAACAGCATATTCTTGTCGTGACAAAAAAAAAAAAAAGAAAAGAAAAGAAGAATTAGCGGGTCTGTTAAACGCAGCAGGAAGGCGCGTACAGATTTTGTGTTGATCAAGAGAAATCAGAAGACTGTTTCATCTGTCAGAATAAACCCAACTCATGGACAACCAGTGATGTTCAATGGGAGACAATTCTGGCACCGAGAAGCTCTCAACCCACCTGCCGTGTGTCGTCTGCTGAGAGCTGTGCTGACAGATTTGTAGAATGGCGATGACTGGTCCGTCTGACTGTCTCTCCCGATGAAAACAGCACACATACAGTCACATAAAGATGATGTCTGATCAACTTCAGAGGAAACTTATCGTTTTCAACAATTGTCAGTTTCATCCAGTAATTCTCCAGCAAAGATGATCACAACGATGTTAGAGGTGAGCTGGTCAGAGAGGCCGCATACAGCCCCCCCCCCCCCCCCCCCCCCTCTTTTGTTTCCCCTTTCTCTTTTTTGTTGTCTTTTTTTCTTTTCAATATGCTTTCAATGTTCCTCACTGTCACAACAGACACTAGCTGTGCTTGTTAGAGCCAACATGGACAACACAGTTCTTGCCCTTCTTTTTGGCCTCATACAGCGCACGATCCGCCTGGTCCAGGAAGTCGGCCAAGCGGTCAGTGACGTCACAGACGGATATGCCGATGCTGCTCGTGACGCCGCCGACAGCCGACGAGCTCTCAATGCCTCTCCTGATGCGTTCCGCGATCTGCCGGGCCTGAGACAGCTGGGTTTGGGGCAAGTAGACGACGAACTCTTCGCCACCAAAACGGCAAATGGAATCCTGTCGTCTGACGATTCTGGAGCATATGTCAGCCGTGGTCTTCAACACCTCGTCCCCGACGGCGTGCCCATACCGGTCGTTGACGGCCTTGAAATTGTCAAGGTCAACAAACAGCAAACAGCAGGGTTCGTCCTCCTTCAGCAAATCTTTCTCCACCTTGTCCCAGAAGGCACGTCTGTTGAGCAGTCCAGTCAGAGCGTCCACCTTGGCTTGAGTCTTCCAGTACCGCGCCAGACCACACGCCACTGACAGTGCCAGCCCCGCCGCCACGCTCTCAGCAACAGCGACGTACCACCAAAAGGGGTGAATCGCACTGGCACTCCATTTCAGTCCTGGTTTTTGTTAGGTTCTGGCTTTCTTTTTCTTTCTTTGTGTGTGTGTGTGTGTGTGTGTGTGTGTGTGTGTGTGTGTGTGTGTGTGTGTGTGTGTGTGTGTAGCTGTTACACACAGTAGCAGTGACTCATTGGTGCAGCGTATAAGTAGCGGAGAGAAACCTATTGAGCGAGGTACACAGGAACAGAACGTATATAGCCTGGCTTGCGTTGTTTGCTCCATTCAGGTTTAACGTCAACATCCAAACACCTGGCAAACGAGGACAAACATCCTGAGAGAGTGGGTGTGTGAAGCCGGTGTTACACTGCTCTGGCATCACCAGAACAACAACACATTGACTCGGGCAGTGTTCCACTCCTAGACTGTGCTCTCTGTTGTTTGCTGACGCCAGTTCAGGCGAGGACGGATACCGAGTCCTGAAGTAACCTACTTGTGCAGTAGCTTGAGAAAAACAACAATCCGGGTGTGCGACCAGTGAACCCTTCACACGGGTCAAATGGGGCCACAGCCCGATCAGCATGACCAAAAGTTAGAACTGAAAGAAAAATAGAAAAATGATCCGAAAAGGGCAGACAACCGAAGCCTGACAGGTGATAATGGCATTGATGATTGATTAGAACAGATTTGCACTCTGACCTCTCGCCCATCAAGACAACATGTCATTTGTTTGCATCTATGACAGAAAGGGCTGAATAAAAGACTTCGTTGCTAAAACTTCTTTTTTGAACTGGGTAGAATCTAGAAATAGTTCCGATCACGATCAAAACGAAAACAAACGATCGAAATTCGAGTTTGCAACAAAACCTTGCATTGAAAATTATCCAATATGTGTACACGTCCGAGCACCCTAGAATTAACAATACATAACGATACAAATAGTTGAGAGTCTCTCTAAACTGAATAAACGATCGAAATTCCAGTTAGTGATATAACCTTGTTTCGAAAATTATGGAATATATTCACTCGTCCAATACGCACCCTAGACTCAACAATACATAACGAAAACAAATAGTTGAGAGTTCAACTCTCTCTGTCTACTGTATTACACCTCTCTCCGTCCCCTTCTCCTCCTAGCTCTGTGCTTTCCAGTCCACTGTTTCCGTTGAAGTGTCAGGCAATGCTTGTTTTCCAAGAGCACAAATCACTATATGGAGAGAAAACTGACCAATGAGGAGCAAGCACCATGCAAAACTGAAGTTTCAATGCGGGTTCAAAACGTACCAAAAAAGACGTATTTTCCTTCTTTTTTTTTTTCTCCCGGGGCACGTGAGAGAAACTAAAACATTTCGCTGATACTATTTCCCGTAAAATATTCTACGATGCCCACATGAGATCTCATATTGATTATGCTTCCAGTGAATGAGATGAACGTGCTGGTGTGCATCTGCAGCACAGATCAGACTCCATGTACTGGAGATCAGCCAAACTTCTGTTGCCTGATCCACCCACACCTGCTGACACAACAAAAGATGAAACAGTTACATATCCTACCTCTTTGGGAACATATCCGCTTTGACAAAGGTACATTGATCTACAAAGTTTTGAACGATAAACTGCCATCATCTCTGTCTTAACTGCTCACAAATTCAGTCCTGGAGAAGTGTAGCTCGAACCAGAGGTTATTGTTACCAGGACCTAGAACTGGGAGTTGGTGAGCGAAGTTCGCGACGAGTGGCCGCATTTTTCATCGCTCTCTAGTTTTCCACGCGCCTGATTCTTTTTCTGACTTAGTTTTTCCTTTTTTTCTGCTGTTGCTATTTGTTCTAAACATGTTCATCCGTCCGCTGTGTTTGCTGGCCCAGTTTTCTGCACCATGATGGCTTCCTCCTTCCTATCGTTTTCTCGTCTTTTTTGTTTGGGAATGAGCCGTTAAAAACAGAAAGTGTTTGTTTGTTTTTCATCCTGACGAACCTTGCTGGGAGATGAAGGCAAGTAGTCTCCTTTGATGATGTGTTGACTTTCATTTGGTGCTGTGAGATACTGTAGTGATTTATATTAGATTGGGATTTGTTCTATCACTTGTTAACAACAACAACAACAATAACAAAGAAAAAAAGGCGGATACAAACTCCAGAATCTTGCCCATTTTTATTCTGAACAGTCAGCTACCCGGTTTTGACCAGAGGCCTTTCACTACGGCGGAGATCTGTTCTTCTGTGGAAAAGACCGCTGGCTTTGAATCGGTGGAAGGAGCACAGAGAACAGGGGGTCTTTGGAGGATTAGTCCTCGCACGTCGGAAGCGAGAGACACAAGATTTTGATACAGGGGTTTGTTATTAGAGGGGTACAGGTGGAAGTGAAAAAAAAAAAAAAACCCTTTTGTTGTCACTTCTCCTGATGGGGAAGAGTGAGAAATCCCAGCGACGAAACTTACTGTGGGTCATGTTCCTCTGTCATTCTCTGATGATATCTTGAATGCCATTAAAAACCTGAAAACCAATGTACGATCGAAACTTATCGCCGAGAGAGACAGGGATGCTAATGGAAAGTTAACTAGGTGGGAAAACAGGAAGAAGGTTTGTATACATTGATATCCCACCCGTTCCCCTCCCATCATTCATAGAGATAGGGCCATTTAGAGCCTCTTTCTATCATAACGAGCAAAAGTCGGCCAGGAGAGAAAAAGGCTCTCAGTGCAACAGATGCTTAGGTAAGGGGCACCGAGCATCAGGGTGTGACAGACCTATAAAGTGTCGCCAGTGCTACAAAGACGGTCACAAGGCGGATGACCCTGTGTGTAACATGACCCCTGTGGTCCAGGGGGAGAACAGTGGCTGCCGAGAGAAGACTTCCGTTCGTGACAGGGCCAGTTGTAGTGCTGGCAGTGATCGAGCCGGATCAATCTCCGACCGTGGCAGAGCCAGTGTTAGTCCTACGGGTTACAGGGTCAAAAGAAGCCCCTCCCCCGACTCTGCAGGTAGGACTACTAGCTGTACCCGAACAAAAAAAGTCCTCAAATAGCTCGACTTCTCCTAGCGCTACAACCCAGTCGAGGAGATCCAGCAGGGGCAGAACTGTAAAGAGGCAGGTAGCACTCTCAAAGAAAGGGGATAGAGATCGCAGACAGTGCTGAAATTCCGGGCAGAGTCCTCACGCTCAGCCCCGACAAAACGTCCTCTTCCCGCGGACTCTACACCGCCGCAGCACGTTGACAAACAACGTCGACAGCAGACTAGGGACAATTCCGAGTCTGACGGCGATGATGTTTACAGTGATGTGATGGTTTGCGTGAATTCTTTGCGGTTTTTCCTTTTCATTGGTTTACATCGGTTACGGACCAGGCAGACGTTTAACGGACAATGATTATGGCTATATTCACGTGTGTGTGTGTGTGTGTGTGTGTGTGTGTGTGTGTGTGTGTGTGCGCGCGCGCGCGCGCGCGCGCGCGCTCGCGCATGTTTCCGCATTTGTGTTTTTTTTTTTATGGGGGAAAATTAACCAGATTACTATTTCTTTTCTAGGAAAATGAATCGATTTACGCGTTCTTTCTTAATCATATAAGGACTGAAAAACAGATTAATAAGAACTGCAATGTTTTCATTGTTCAAACAACAGAAGATTGACATAGTTTGTCTTCAGGAAACACACATAACTGAAAGCGAAGCAAACTACTGGGAGAAACAATGGGGAGGAAAATGATTCTATCATAGTGGGACAGCTCATAGCAAAGGGCAAGTCATATTAATATCTAAACATTTCCAAGGAAATGTTGAACTTCAAAACTGCAGCGATAGAATAGTTGCTATCTCAATTAAGACGGAGAATAGAGAAGTCACACTGGTCAACGTGTATGCTCCTTATGAAACGCAGGAAAAAAAACGAAAAATTTCAAAAATTTACAAGAGATATTATTAAATTGCAAATCGAAAAACTTACTGTGCATGGGAGACTTCAACACTGTTATGTGTAATAGTTTGGACATAATATGCGGTGAACCACACTGTGAAAAAGAAGTTACAACATTAAACAAAATGGTTACAAACACTGGCTTGACAGATCTTTGGAGAGTGTTTCATGAGGAGGGAAGGGAGTATACTTGGTGCAGGCAAAATCCCTTTATTGCACGGAGGCTTGATTTTTTGCTTGCCAGCCAAGAACTGGCTGACAAATGTGTTTGATGTGACATCATGTCTGTCGCCAATACGGATCATAGAGCAATACTTACTGAAATAAATGATAATGAATTCGTCAGAGGGCCTGGCTACTGGCGTTTTAATAACAGTTATCTGAAAGATGCCGTTTTCGTTGGCAGAATGAATGTTGTATTAAAGAAATGGATAGGTGAAAGTAAAGAAATGTTTGAGAAAACAGGGGATCAATGGGACTGGCGTACATCAAAGATAAAACATTTTTGTTCAGAGTATGGCAAATTTAGAGCACAAAACAAACGGAATGAACTTTTAGATTTGAAAAGTAAAGTCCAGAAGATGGATCAAGTATGTGCAAATGATCCTGATAACGAACAAAACCAAACAGAAGTTATGGAAATAAAGAAAAAACTTGAAATATTATCACTTGAAAAAGCTAGGGGAGCCCAAAACAAGGGCAGAACAAAGTGGGCAGAAGAAGGAGAAAAAAAAAATATATATATATATATTTCTTAGGCTTGGAAAAGGTTGGTGGTAACCAAAATGCAATGACACAAGTGCAAAAGGACAATGGTGAAATAATTACAAATCAGTCGGAAGTATTGAAAAAAAATAAAAATTTCTACTCAGCGTTATATTCTAAATCGCCAGGGGAAGAGGGGAATATGAAAGAAAAATTGAAAGAATTTATTCAAAATGAACCATTTACAAAATTAGAAGAAGAATATTTCACATGTGAAGGTCTAATGAGTGTACAAGAGACAAGTCTAGCTTTAAAGCATATGCAAAACGGATCAGCACCAGGTAGGATGGTCTTACAACTGAATTTATGAAGTTTTTCTGGATAACTATAAGCGAATTTGTAACTGAATCATTTAATGAATCTTTCAGAGAGGGTGAAATGTCATACAGTCAGAAACAAGGCATTATTATACTTCTTCACAAGAGCATTGACCTTCCAAGAGACAAAGTAAACAATTGGAGACCAATTACACTAACTAATACAGATTATAAAATACTAGCAAAGGCATTGACGTTGAGACTGAATAAAGTTATTGATAAATTTATTAACCATGATCAAATAGGTTATCTGAAAGGACGAAATATTTCGACAGTAATACGAACTATAGATGATGTCGTCAACTATCTAAATGTAACCAAAAAGTGCGGATATCTATTAGCACTAGATTATCAAAAAGCGTTTGACTCTGTTTCCAAAGAATTTATGTTGCAAACTTTCGATATATTTGGGTTTGGGAACCAGTTCAAAAATGGGTAAGTGTGATTACAACGAACACCGTCAGCAGCATAAATCATGGTGGCTGGATCTCGGATCTTTCCCTGTGAAGTGTGGCATCAGGCAGGGCTGTCCTTTTTCACCTCTCTGGCTTTCATTTTAGCTGTTGAATTACTCGCAATAAAGATTCGGAATAGTAATATATCAGGAATTGATCTTCCCACTTCCAATAATGAATTGGTAAAGCTTAAAATAAAACAGCTAGCAGACACAACACAACTTTGTTTCTAAATAACAGAGATGACACGATAAAAGCACGTGACATAATAAATAATTTATCTGTTTTTTTTTTGGTATCAAATTAAATGTGCAGAAAACAAAAGCAATGAGACTAGGGATGCAGAGGTATGAAGACAATATGCCATTTATGTTAACTGAACAAATTAAAATACTAGGGATTTACTTTTGAAATAACCAAGCAGCAATAAACATAGAAGAAAATGGTTAAAACGAACTGAAACAATGAATAAATTGATTAGAACATGGAGTAAGAGCGATTTAGGAATTTATGGGAAAATAGTTATAATAAAGTGTTTTTGTTGAGTCAGTTTGTTTGTAATGCAGTGTAGAGGTCTGCCAAAGCACGTTTTGACCACAATTAACAGAACCCTATATAAATTCTTATGGCAGAAGAAGAATTCAAACAAAGAAGCGTTTGAAAAGATAAACAGAAAAATAATGGAAGCAGATGTTAGTCAAGGAGGAGTCAAGATGGTAAACCTTTTTAAGATGGAAGATAGTTTCTATCTACAGTGGGTAGGAAGATTATTTACAGCCACAAATGATAACTGGAGCTATATCCCCAAAAGACATTTGGATAAACTAACGAGTAACATGGGTACCTTTGATATAAACCGTACATCGAGAATGCTGTCCCCCCATTGTCAGATCAATAACCCATTTTGGCAAGAAGTTCTACACACACATTTAGATAACAAAAACACTAACCAAACAAACTAATGTATCACGACAAAACTTTCACAAACAGATACTGTGGAATAATTCGCTTATAAAATATGAATGTCGCACTCTATTCTTTCCTTCCTGGAAAAGAGTAGGAATTGAAAGAGTAAAGGATATTATTAAAGAAAATGAAAATAGAATGCTGAGTTAAGAAGAAATTCTGGAAAAAGTGGTACGAAACAGAGGAAATGTTCTTTTTTAATATAATGCTTTAATGAACTCAATACCTGCATCCTGGAAAAAAACTGGATACGTGAAAATCCTTGCCAAGAAGGGATACAGAATTACTTTGATTACAGGGCTTACTGTTTAAAGCCAAAACATATCAGGAAAATATTAACCGATAAGGGAAATACAACGGAAGACTTAAAGACGTATGCTAATGGGTTTTGGCTTAGAAATCTGAACTTCGAAATAGACAAGGATTCATGGCTAATGGCACATGCTGCTACGAAAGAAATCAGATTAATTAAGAGAGCTGCAGTGGAAAATTGTTCATAATATATACCCAACAAAATATTTTGTACATAAAATGAAATTGGTAGAGGATAGTAACTGTTCCGTTTGCAGAACTGAAGTAGATTACATAGAGCACTTCTTTTACAAATGTCCCCCTGTGAAAGCATTTTGGAAGAAAATAGAAGTTATGTTAATGGTCAGACAGGTATCCGCATAAATTTAGATCTTTTTGACATTCTGTCAAGATAACTACCTGTGGAAACGATAGTAATGATCAAAACATAATAAATCACATGATCTTAATCTGGAAAATGTGTGTTAGTATACAAAAGAAAACAAACGCGAATACACCATTACATATACTATTTGAACAACACGTGCAAATTGAAAAACCAGATGACATCTTCGACATAACTAGAAGTCGATACAGAAATAATATATTAGACGGATATTAAATACTTAAAAACTGTAGATAAAAAAATAAGTACTTTATAAAATTAACATGAAATTGGACAGAAGCGCGCGCGCGGACACACCCACGCGCACACGCGCGCGCGTGCGCGAGCGCGCGCGCGCGCACACACACACACACACACACACACACACACACACTCTCTCTCTCTCTGTGATCTAATCAAGGGACATAATTATAGGCTTGAGCGTATTTTACGCGACACTGGGGGAAAAAAACCTCAATATTTGAATGCCAAATGAAATATCGCACCTAATGATCCCCATGACTTGCCCAAAGCAGCACCATGTTCTCTGTCTGTCTGTCTGTCTGTCTGTCCCTCTCTCTGCCTGTTTGTATGTATGTATGCAACTTTCTCTCCCAGTTGCTCAGTCGCAATCCGTAAAAAAAGTGCCGAACACATGCGTAGGCGCATATACATTCTATAATGTTTTATACAATTGATGTGCTATTTATTCCTTATGATAGCTGCCTGTTTTTGCTTAAAGAATTAATTGTAACAAAACGATCATTCCTAACGCCAGTCTTTGTATAACCCAAGAGTATTATCCCAAGTACTACAGCTCGTCAAAGAAGGGAGGGGAGGGGAGTGGGGGAGAGATGTGGGCTTGGGGGGGGGGGAGAGCGGGGATTTGGGGAAGGGAGGGAGGGTGGGATCGACAATGGGGTAGAGGGGGAAGTGAAAACAAAACAAACAAAACAAACAAAAAAAACCCCACCAACCACCTATTGTCACGCTTCTTGGCTTTCCTCATGCCTTCCTTGTTGACCCTTTCGTTTCGCTGCAAGGATGGCCTCTTCGGGGAATAGCCAACTGGTGGGACGATTTGTAACAAACTCTACATAAACACTATGATGCCACCTCTGTCCGTATGTCTGTCTATCTGTCTCTGACTCCGTCTGTCTGTCTGTCTGTCTGTCTGTCTGTCTCTCTTTGGGAAGATTTGAAAGAAAAGAAAATTATTAAGTATTAAATCCTTTGTTTCATTTACGTTGTTCTCTTTGTATAAGCAGCACATTATCAGTGTGAGAGTGCCAGTTACACCACACATTAGAACCTTAACAAACCCAGACATTTTGTATCAAACACCAAAACGCTAAAACCAGCAAGACTATGTCCATTTGTAAGAGAACATACAGACTACGTATGGTGTGTAAGGGACTGCTTGGAGAAAAGGGGGAACAAAAAAAAATCACCGCCTTAGGTGCTCCATTGATCCGACAACTGATGTAAAAAAAAAAAAAAAAAAAAAAAAAAAAAAGACCTACAATTGATATGTTTAAAACAATTTTTTTTTCTTTCTAAGGAGCATATCTGTGGGAACTCACTCCCTGTCAGTGTTGTTACGATGGCCACGCTCTCCTTATTCGAGGATACTCTTAATGTCAGATACTTGGTTTTTAACTTATGTACGCTAAACTCGACTAGCATATGTCTAATTTTGTCATTGCATGCATTCGTGCTTTCGTCCGCGCATGTGTGCGTGCGTGTGTGCATGCGTGCAAGCGTGTGTGTGTGTGTGTGTGTGTGTGTGTGTGTGTGTGTGTGCACGCCTGTGCGTCTGTATGCATGTATATATGTATTTGTTGTATGTATGTATGAATGTATGTTTGTATCTATTTGTGTGAATGCGAGACAGACTTTTTCATGAGAGTAGCGGCCCTTGGAGGAAGTTGTGATCTGAAAATTCATTGCTTGATTACAGACTAATTTAGCTAATTACTTGTGTTTTAGACATTCAAAACGTAAAATACTGGAGTAGCCCTCTTCCCTTTTCGTCAGGTATCAAAACTGTGTGCAAAAATAAACTTTTTATGTGAAATAATTTAGGACATCAACTTTTATTCCTGGCAATCTGTTATATTGTGAGTTTCAAACTTAAAAATTTTTTACTTCCTTTGGTCTGAAGTAGTCGCAGTGTGGGCTCCAATATTTATAACATGGTTTTAACAGATTTTTTTTAAAGAAACCAGAGCTGCCTTGAACGTCAGTCTTCTTGACATTTATGTTTATTGAAGATGTAAGAATCGTCAGTTGTGTCAACAAAGTGAATACCAACTCCTCATACACTGGGCAGGTTAACTTCTAAAACTCTTCTGCCTTCATTCCATCGTCATCAACTGATCAAGGCAGCAAGATCAACATCAACATGGAGGAATAAGTTTCAGTGGGTGGCGAGTTCCACACTTGGTTTCCAACGTCGTAATCTGGGCAGCTACACCCCAGAATGTCGTCGCCTGGCATACCTCTCCTTGATCCGAGCAGCCCTGGATTACAGAGCTACTGTGTGGGACCCGTACTTGGCAAAGGACCAGGAAAGGCTTGAGAGCATCCAAAGAAAAGCAACAAGATTCATCAAGCGTGACGGCAGGTCCAGGGTTGTATCACGCGAACGGTAACTGAACTCCAGTTACCACCCCTCCGCAGAAAGCAGCAAAGACTAGTCACCTTCTACAACATCATTGAAGGACTTCTTCCAGCACTGCCCCCAGAGTAATTGTTAATACCAATGAAAACAGAAAAGAGAAAAATCCGCCCAAAAAATATTTCATGGCTTCATGACAAACAACATCGTCACAAAACTCACATCAGTCAACAGCCGTGGATTTGTAGTCCCAGAGTCAAGCACCGAGCAGTACCAGCGCTCCTTCGTGCAGACCGTCATGGACTGGAATGAACTGAACGAGCAGGTCATCCAGGCAGGCTCTGTGGCAGCGTTCTCTGCAGCAATCAGCAGAGTCACTATGTTGCCATCCTGGCACTTAATTGCAATAAGAATGTTTTTAAACCATACAGGTCAATCTTAGAATAAGATCCTGATCCTGATCCTAATCCTGATCCTGATGGCCTAGGCGGATGCAGAGCCGCAAGAGGGTCCCATTGAGCTGAACTCGGGGATGGCCGTTGGGGCGTCAGTTTCATTGGGTCAGATTGTTTTTAAATGGGAATAAACCAAATTTCAAAATAAGCTTGTGTTTACCTGAAGAGGGCTGCTCTCTCTCTTTTTTCCGTTGCTAATTATAACCTAGGAATGTTCCAGCAACGTAAAAGTCCTGATCCTGATTTATGTATCTATATTTTCTTCTCTTTTTTCTTCTTCTTCTTTCTTTCTTTCCCTTTTTTTTTTTTGTTTGTCTCATACAGACATTTTGAAATACAATATCTACGTGAAGAATTTCTGTACATGCCATTTTCTCGTTGTTCAATGTTTTTTGCTGTCGTGTGTTTGAAATTACTTTTTTTTTTTCATTTGCTCATTTCACTGATGGTGTCAGTACTTGCATCTTGGTGTTTGTTGTTGTTGCTGTTTGGTTGTCTGGTTTGTTTTTGATGCATAATCATGTTTTGATGCATACGTTATATCATGTAATACTAACTTCGTAGAACAGTATCGACAAATATGAAAAACTGGCTAACTATGCCGATACTTTTACCATACGAAATAAAGAAGCATTATATCATTGCCACTGTCATTGGCGGCACACGAATGTTACACTGTAGAGACAGCTGTTCAACTGACTGTGTGACGCCGTGTGAACACAAAGAATACAGGACAAAGATGTACTGAATGCTAACACACATCATCCCCCGTCATGCTGTGAGCGTGACACTACAGGAAACAAAGAGATCAGAGTTGTGGGCTATCGAATGGCAACGTTCATACCTATGGGATATTGGCTGCGCCAAAAGCCAACGACTCATTGTCCCCCCCCCCCCCCCCTTTTTTTTTTTTTTCTTTCTTTTTTTCCTCATCGGCTAAGTCGTAGCCACGAGTCCCTCTTCTTAAATTCTGTCCTCTTAATCATGAATTAATTCATCCATCAGCTTTAAATCATGCGCAGTGTGATCTCGACACTTAGCGGATGGGGTGTAGAGTACATCTGCACGCAGTGAAATCTTGTTGATGAAACTGACACTGCAACCTGTGGTTTTCGTTCCTCCTTCAAAGAAACGGTCAAAACCAAAGGAAAGAAGTTATTCTGCTGTTTTTGTTTTGTTTTGTTTTGTTTTCCGAAGGACAGTCAATGTTTTCTGTTTAATGCACGAGGAAGTCGCTGATAGCAGGGAAACAGTGCTGTGGATGTATCCTTGTTTTGCTGACTAAGGGCATCAGTGATGATCACAGTAGAAAGTGACTGGCTGTATGTAAGCTGCTGTGTATGAGCCGACAGTCTGCGTGTCAGTATCAATGACAGCGGTGAGAACGGACAAGTCCTAAACATAATAAGAAAACGACACCAATCTCAATGCTGGTGGTGATGGTGGTGGTGGTGGTGGTGGTGTGTGTGTGTGTGTGCGCGCGCGCGCGCGCGCGCGTGTGTGTGTGTGTGTGAGAGAGAATGAGAGAGAGAGAGAGAGAGAGAGAGAGCGAGAGAGAGGTGTGGGTGTTTGTATGTGTGTATGTGTGCACGCGCGCGCATGTGTGTGAGAGCGTGCGTGCGTGCATGTATATATGAGATACAGAAAGAGACAGACAAGACACAATCGGTTTGGTGTGCATGTGTCTCGGTGTGTGCATGCAAGTGCGTGCATGCACGCGTGTGTGTTTGTATGTGTGTGTGTGTGTGTGTGTGTGTGTGTGTGTGTGTGTGTGTGTGTGTGTGTGTGTGTGTGTGAGTGCATGCGCGCATGTATGTGTGCGCGGCGCGCGCGCGCGCGCGTGTGTGTGTGTGTGTGTGTGTGTGTGTGTGTGTGTGTGTTTGCGTGCGTGTGCGTGTGCATGTGTGGTAACAGCTGCCGATGATATATACCTCTCTCCTTACACAATAGCGGCTTAATGGTGCCAGCTGTAGCAATAGCTGAATAAATGAAAACAAAAAAATCTTTTACATAACTTCAATCAACGTGAGTGGTGTTTTAATGAAAAATGTTACGTTACGTCAACATCACGTCAAAACGTCTGCACACATGAACCAGCAAGTAAGCACACGCAATCTTTAGTAACCCACCTAGGTCAGTGTCCATGTTCCCAGTGTGAAACACTCCCCCCATGTACAGTGCTTAGTTTTCACTGGGCTGTCGCGCATGACACTGGTGATGAGTGACTATTCTGGCATAGCACCACCGCTTCATCCATGCAGAGTTGATAATCCACTGGTTCATCCATGCAGAGTTGACATTCTACCGGTTCATCCATGCAGAGTTGACAATCCACCGGTTCATCCATGCAAAGTTGACAATCCACCGGTTCATCCATGCAGAGTCGACAATCCACTGGTTCAACCATGCACAGTTGACAATCCACAGGTTCACCCATGCAGAGTTGACAATCCACTGGTTCATCCATGCAGAGTTGACAATCCACCGGTTCATCCATGCAGAGTTGACAATCCACCATGCAGAGTTGATAATCCACTGGTATGTCCAATTAGAGTCGATAATCCACCCACACAGAGTTGACAATCAACTGGTCCATTCATGCAGAG
Organism: Conus betulinus; assembly: GCA_016801955.1. Classification (NCBI taxonomy): domain Eukaryota; kingdom Metazoa; phylum Mollusca; class Gastropoda; order Neogastropoda; family Conidae; genus Conus; species Conus betulinus. The sequence continues at coordinate 127,244 of JADBJO010003419.1, forward strand.
TTCACAATATACCCATGCAGGGTTGACAATCCAGTGGTTCACCATGCAGAGTTCACAATCCACCCATGCAGAGTGGACATCCACTGGTCCACCCACGCAGAGTTGACAATCCACCCAGGCAGAGTTGACTCCACTGGTTCATCCATGAAGAGTTGACAATCCCACTGGTTCATCCATGAAGAGCTAACAATCCACTGATTCGTCCCTGCAGGGTTGACAATCCACTGATTCATCCATACAGAGAGTTGCCAATCCACCCATGCAGAGTTTACAATTCACTGGTTCATCCATGCAAAGTTGGCAATCCACCCATGCAGAGTTGACAATCCACCGGTTCGTCCATGCAGAGTTGACAATCCACCCATGCAGAGTTGGCAGTCTACTGGTTCATCCATGCAGAGTTGACAATCAACCCATGCAGAGTTGACAATCCACTGGTCCACCCATGCAGAGTTGACAATCCACTGGTCCATCCATGCAGAGTTCACAACCCACACACACACAGAGTTGACAACCCACTGGTCCATCCACGCAGAGTTCACAATCCATTGGTTCATCCATGCAAAGTTAACAATCCACTGGTCCATCCATGCAGAGTTAACAATCCACTGGTCCATCCACGCAGAGTTGACAATCCACCGGTCCATCCATCCATGCAGAGTTGACAATCCACTGGTCCATCCACGCAGAGTTGATAATCCACTGATCCATCCATGCAGAGTTGACAATCCACACACGCAGAGTTGACTATCCACCGGTCCACCCACGCAGAGTCGACAATCCACTGGTTCACCCATGCAGAGTTAACAATCCACTGGTCCATCCATACAGAGTTGACGATCCCCTGATCCATCCACGAAGAGTTGACAATCCACTGGTCCACCCACGCAGAGTTGACAATCCACTGGTTCACCCATGCAGAGTTAACAATCCACTGGTCTATCCATACAGAGTTGACGATCCACTGATCCATCCATGAAGAGTTGACAATCCACTGGTCCATCCACGCAGAGTTTACAATCCACCGGTCCATCCATGCAGAGTTGACAATCCACTGGTTCATCCATGCAGAGTTGATAATCCACTGATCCATCCATGCAGAGTTGACAATCCACAAACGCAGACTTGACTATCCACCGGTCTACCCACACAGAGTTGACAATCCACTGGTTCACCCATGCAGAGTTAACATCCACTGGTCCATCCATACAGAGTTGACGATCCACTGATCCATCCATGAAGAGTTGACAATCCCACTGGTTCATTCACGCAGAGTTAGCAATCCACTGGTCCATCCATGCAGAGTTGACAATCTATTGGTTCATCCACGCAGAGTTGACAATCCACCCATGCAGAGTTGACAGTCCACTGGTCCAGCCATGCAGAGTTGACAATCCACTGGTCCATCCATGCAGAGTTGACAATCCACCCACACAGAGTTGACAATCTACTGGTTCGTCCATGCAGAGTTAACAATCCACTGGTCCATCCATGAAGAGTTGACAATCTACTGGTCCATCCATGCAGAGTTGATAATCCACTGATCCATCCGTGCAGAGTTGACAATCCACACACGCAGAGTGGACAATCCACTGGTCCACCCACGCAGAGTTGACAATCCACTGGTTCATCCATGCAGAGATAACAATCCACTGGTCCATCCATGCAGAGTTGACGATCCACTGATCCACCCATAAAAGAGTTGACAATCCACTGGTCCATCCATGCAGAGTTGACAATCCATTGGTTCACCCAAGCAGAGTTGACAATCCACCCATGCAGAGTTGACAATCCACGGGTCCATCCATGCAGAGCTGATAACCCACTCATGAATCCACGCAGAGTTGACAATCCACACACACAGAGTTGACAATCCACTGGTCCGCCCACACAGAGTTGACAATCCACTGGTTCGTCCATGCAGAGTTAACAATACACTGATCCATCCATGCAGAGTTGATAATCCATGATCTATCCATGCAGAGTTGACAATCCACACACGCAGAGTGAACAATCCACTGGTTCATCCATGCAGAGTTGACAATCCACTGATCCATCCATGCAGAGTTGACAATCCACTGATCCATCCATGAAGAGTTGACAATCCACTGGTCCATCCATGCAGAGTTAACAATCCACTGGTCCATCCATGCAGAGTAGGCAATCCACTGTCCATCCACGCAGAGTTGACAATCCACCCCTGCAGAGTTGACAATCCACCTGTCCATTGACGCAGGATTGACAATCCACTCATGCAGAGTTGACAATCCGCTGGTCCATCCATGCAGAGTTGACAATCCACCCCTGCAGAGTTGACAATCCACCTGTTCATCCACGCAGGATTGACAATCCACCCATGCAGAGTTAACAATCCACTGGTCTATCCATTCAGAGTTGACAATCCATGTGTTCATCCATGTGGAGTTAACAATCCACTGGTCCATTCATGCAGAGTTGACAATCCACTGGTTCATCCATACAGAGTTGTCAACCCACCAATCCATCCATGCAGAGTTGACAATCTACCCACGCAGAGTTTACAATCTACTGGTCCATCCATGCAGAATTGACAATCCACTGCTTCATCCATGGACAGTTGACAATCCACACATGCATAGTTGACAATCCACTGGTCCACCCATGCAGAGTTGACAGTCCACTGGTTCATCCATGCAGAGTTGACAGTCCACTGGTTCATCCATGCAGAGTTAGCAGTCCACTGGTTCATCTATGCAGAGTTGACAATCCACCCATGCAGAGTTAACACTCAACTGGTTTATCAACGCAGAGTTGGCAATCCATTGGTTCATCCATGCAGAGTTGACAATCTACCCATGCAGAGTTAACACACCACTGGTTCATCCATGCAGAGTTGACAATCCACTGGTTCATCCATGCAGATTTGACAATCCACTGGTTCATCCATGAAGAGTTGACAATCCACCCATGCAGAGTTGACAACCCACAGGTCCATCCATGCAGATTTGACAATCCACTGGTTCGTCCATGAAGAGTTGACAATCCACCCATGCAGAGTTGACAACCCACAGGTTCATCCATGCAGAGTTGACAATCCACCCATGCAGAGTTGACAATCCACTGGTCCATCCAGAGGGGGTTGGCAGAGGCCTATAAACTAGGGCTTTAAAGAATGGTGTATCATCTACTTTTTGGTTCTTATCACACAGAACCCTTCACCACTTTTTGGTATGCCTGTTGTCGATGTTGTTCACTTTGGCTGCGTCCTGCTGATGAATGTCAGAGAGCAACACTATTTGCCTTCAACCTACACTCATACTATTTTGCCTTCAACCAGTTAGATGAAATAGCAATACTATTTTGCCTTCAACCAACACTATTTTGCATTCAGCCAACACTATTTTGTCTTCAATCAGTTAGATTTCTGCCTGCAGCCGTCTCACTTCGCAACTACTTCAACCAGTTAGATGAAATAACAACGCTATTTTGCCTTCAACCAGTTAGACGAAATAACAACACTATTTTGCCTTCAACCAGTTAGAAGAAATAACAACACTATTTTGCCTTCAACCAGTTAGAAGAAATAACAACACTATTTTGCCTTCAACCAGTTAGACGAAATAACAACACTATTTTGCCTTCAACCAGTTAGACGAAATAACAACACTATTTTGCCTTCAACCAACACTATTTTGCTTTCAACCAACACTATTTTTGCCCTCACCAGATAGATGAAATAATGACTGCCCTTTCTGGTGAGGAAGTGACTGTGAGTTTCCTGAGGTCGGTGCCATCTTCTATGTCCCAGCGTACCCAAATGCCACCGACTCGCTGTGAATTCTACCGCGCCTGGTTTTCTTCTCCCCTGCTTGTGTGTTTCCCTCCCTCTCCCAGTATATAGTATGTGTGTGTGTGTGTGTGTGTGTGTGTGTGTGTGTGTGTGTAGTTTTGCTTTTCAGTTTTTTTTTTTTCAGATTCTCATTTTTTTTTTTTTTTTTTTTTACATTTTTCTGAAATCCACAAATTCATGAGAAATGGGAATTCTGCTGTAAAGTGAATTACAGACACACACACAAAAACATGTGCACGCATGTACATTTACTGTTGTTTTTTGTTGGGAACACACACACACACACCACACAAGACACACGCATATGCACACACACGCGCACGCACATACACAAAACACACACACACACACACACACACACACACACACACACACACACACACACAGAGAATTCAACATCATTAACTTTCAAAGAGTGATAATCCACTCTCCCTTCCGCACTCCATCATCCTCTGCTGCTCTCCCTCCCACCCTCCACCCTCCACACACACACACACACACACACACACACACACACACATGAATATCCCACAGTACTTGTGATCTGAAGGACAGTCAATAACACTCAAAACTGTTTTGAGCTGTGATAAAAAGTACTGATTTACTGCATAATATAACATACTAATGAATTGTGAATCCAGCTTCAGAAATCTTTTATCGATCAAAAAAAAAAAAAAAAAAAAAATCTAACAACAGTGACTACAGTAAAAGGCTCTAAGTACACGTCTCTAGATGACGGCATTCACAAGTACTGAAAGACGCTCCCTGGTTTTGCATTTAATATGGTACCTGCAGTTTACATCTGCAGTATAATGTAAGAAACTCAGAGGTTAAAAAGAAAATAAGGATGAAAAAAAAGGTTTGATATTTAATGCAAAAGACATACATACATTCTTGAAACTGTAAAGAAGATTCCCAAAAATAATTTCCCTCTTTGTGATGGGACACACTGCGTCCTCCTTGTGGGTTGCATTCCACGTCGTGCGTAAACTTCCACCTGCACACAGGCTGGTCTCCCCTGGCAACGGTCAGTCACGGCGCTCACAGTCATCCTGTTCTGCATGTTTCCCCATGTCTAGCAGTCCAGTGCTTTCTGATCATCTATGTTGTCTCTTGTTCTGCATGTTTCCCCACGTCTAGCAGTCTAGTGCTTTCTGATCACCTATGTTGTCTCTTGTTCTGCATCTTTCCCCATGTTTAGTAGTGTTGTGCTTTTTGATCACCTAGTAGTCCTTCGAATGAGACTATAAACCAAGGTTCTGTGTGTGAATGCATGCAGAACATCTTGCACACACACGTAAAAAACCCATCACCAACTTTTGGAAGAGAAGGCCAGTTTGGCTGTTGGTATGGGATGACATGTAACACATAGCATGCACCTCGCGTGAGAAATGGAAAGAATGAAGGAAGTAAGGAAATTGAGAGAATGATATTGATTAAATGACATGGGAAACAACTGAATGAAGCGCCAGCTGGTACCTCTTCAGTTGGCACTACCCAGGTAGGCAGCCCATTGTGTAAACGAGTGTGAATTATAAAGCATTTAGAGCTTGGTCTCTAGCCAAGAATAGGCGCTATATAAGTGTTCATTATGATAATAACAATAACAATGTTGTCTCTTGTTCTGCATGTTTCCCCATGTCTGGTAGAATCCTGTTTTACTTTCTGATCATCTACACCATGCTCTTTCTGCAGTCTTTCCCCCAATGTTAACCAGCCTTTCTTTCAAGTGCACTGTCCCTTCTTCAGCAGTGTTTCCCAATATCTGGCAGTTTTTTCATCAGCTACACTGTCACCGGTTCAAAGGCGTTTCCCAATGTCTGGCAATTCTCTGCTCTTTAATCCTCTACCCTGTCCCTTCATTTTTGGAGTGTCCTAGTTCCTAGCAGTTATAATTCAACAGGCTTTGACTGCATGTAGAGATGTGATCCTGTTGAAGGAGGCAGGAGGAGAGGTGGTGGTGGAGGGACTGAGCGGGAGAGGCAGGCAGCCCTCACTGGTCCTCCCTGATCCAGTTCAACACCTGGGGCGTGAAGTAGGTGATCAGGATGTCCACACCTGCAAGGTAGCCACAAGGCGAGAGGGAGCTTAGCTTGGTTTGAATGATGATGGCCCAGCCCACCACACAGGGCCTTCGGAGGGCTGGTGACACCAGGGGAAAAACATTTTGTCCAGCAAGAAAATAACAGTGAAAACAACGTAAAAAAACATTTTGTCCAGCATGAAAACAACAGTGAAAACAATGTAAAAAACATTTTGTCCAGCATGAAAACAACAGTGAAAACAATGTAAAAAACATTTGGTGCATCATGAAAACAACAGTGAAAAACAATGTAAAAAGCATTTTGTCCAGCATGAAAACAACAGTGAAAACGATGTAAAAAACATTTGGTGCATCATGAAAACAACAGTGAAAACAATGTAAAAAAACATTTTGTCCAGCATGAAAACAACTGAAAAACAATGTAAAAAACATTTTGTCCAGCATGAAAAACACAGTGAAAACAATGTAAAAAACATTTTGTCCATCATGAAAACAACAGTGAAAACAATGTAAAGAACATTTTATCCAGCATGAAAACAACAGTGTGAAAACAATGTAAAAAAAACATTTTGTCCAGCATGAAAACAACAACGAAAACAATGTAAAAAAAGTTTTGTCCATCATGAAAACAACAGTGAAAACAATGTAAAAGACATTTTGTCCAGCATGAAAACAACAGTGAAAACAATGTAAAAGACATTTTGTCCAGCATGAAAACAACAGTGAAAACAATGTAAAAGACATTTTGTCCAGCATGAAAACAACAGTGAAAACAATGTAAAAGACATTTTGTCCAGCATGAAAAAACACAGTGAAAACAATGTAAAAGACATTTTGTCCAGCATGAAAACAACAGTGAAAACAATGTAAAAAAAGTTTTGTCCATCATGAAAAAACAGTGAAAACAATGTAAAAGACATTTTGTCCAGCATGAAAACAACAGTGAAAACAATGTAAAAAAAACATTTTGTCCATCATGAAAACAACAGTGAAAACAATGTAAAGACACATTTTGTCCAGCATGAAAACAACAGTGAAAACAATGTAAAAAACATTTTGTCCAGCATGAAAACAACAGTGAAAACAATGTAAAAAAACGTTTTGTCTGGCAAACAACAATGGTAAAAGCAATGCAAAACATATTCTGTCCAGCAAAAAAGAAGGAAAAAAAAACCCCAGTAAAAACAATGTTAATTATTTACAAATAATATTCAGTAACAATTCGCAAAATAATGACCAGTCTCCTGATGTCCTCATAGAGAATCAAACCAGGTGGTGCTGAGTGTGCCAGTTGCTCCCCTTGATTTTGTCCTGTGTATGTTGGATCGGATCGGACACCAATGAACAGTGCCAAACCAACGTGGCAGCAGCGCAGTGTCTTCTCTAGAGGTTCAGAAGGCCTGGGTATGGATCGCTCCATGTGGACTTTCACTGATGAGACTGGGACAGGATGACCGTGGAAGAAGCTGGTGTGGTGGGGGGGTGGGGGACGTGGGGGGGGGAGTGGGGGTGGAGGTGATGGGAATGGGAGGATGCCACTCACAGGGCAAGAAAGATGGCACTGCAATTAAAAATAAGAGAAAGGAGAATGCAGAACATGTAATTACAAGGACTGGTCCACTCACCTGCCCGCCGCATGCTGCGCAGCGTCTCCATGACGCCAGCTTTCAAGTCGAAGGCACCGGCTTTGGCGGCGTGATGCAACATGGCAAACTCCCCTGACACGTGGTACATAGCCAGGGCATGGGACGGATACTGGAGAACACAGAGAAAAAAAAGAAAAAAAGAAAAGTGACCTGATGATGTGGGAGAAGATACTGAAGAACAACACTTTTATGCCATTGTATGTTTTTGACACATGCTGTTGACAGGTTGTGGCCCTTGGCACGATGAGTCACCTAGAACAAGACTGTTGCCTTCAGGAAAGCAGGAGCTGCAGTGAGATCTGGGAGAGGCTTTGACTACTAAAAACTACTCAAACTCACTAAAAACTACTCAAACTCACTAAAAACTACTCAACTCACTAAAAACTACTCAAACTCACTAAAAACAAACTCACTAAAAAACTACTCAACTCACTAAAAACTACTCAAACTCACTAAAAACTACTCAAACTCACTAAAAACCTGACTACTTGTCCCCAAACGGAGCCTCAAGCTCATGCTGGTGTACAGTCATCATTTTCTTTTGGCAAACCATGGCTCCCTTAGTTGAAACATCACTGTCAAACAGTTTCCAGCTCATGTGGTGTTCCACTGAAGTCCAGGCACCACTCTTGCTTAAACCTCACTCCCAACTGCTGCTGTGATAAACACAATGATATCCCATGACAGGACTTATCTATGAATAGACACAGGGGAAATGTTACTAATGAGCAAAAACAAAAAACAGCACACTTCGATAGCAGTAATGGCTCTAAACACAACAGCACACTTCGACAGCAGTAATGGCTCTAAACACAACAGCACACTTCGACAGCAGTAATGGGCTCTTCATCTTTATGTTCACTCATCCACAGATGGCATGGATCAGATCAGGGTGCAAGCATTGTCAAGTTTCAGATACGTACTGGTCTGTGACCAATCAAAAGTCCGAAATCCTCGCTATATGTCCTTGCCATCCCCTTCGTTAAGCACTGAGCATACATTCTGAGCCTCCTGCATGGACTGAGTCAACTCATGTGAAAAACAAAGTGCGTCTGGAAGTCCTGAACTCAAGCCCAGTGCGGAAAATGTGTGGCTCTTCAGGCATTGTCTTCATTCTCCACGCTCAGACATTGGAGTAGGTGCAACCTGAAAAGTTACGTCCAATGTACTCTTTAGTAATAGGATCTGGAATATACAGAATCTCAATGTCTGTACCACCTGAAAGACTTAATATTCCATGAAAACATGTTACTTCATAAACAAAACAGTAATCAATTCGTAAATAGTGACAGGATGTTGTTCATGCTCTGTGGAAAATTTATGATGACCTTGCTGCGCGATCGATCTTCGATCTGTATTTTGATTGTGATCATCCACTCCATTTTGATTGTGATCATCCACTCCATTTTGATTGTGATCGTCCACTCCATTTTGATTTTGACCATCCACTACATTTTGATTGTGATCGTCCATTACATTTTGATTTTGACGTCCACTCCATTTTGATTGTGATCGTCCATTACATTTTGATTTTGATTGTCCACTACATTTTGATTGTGATCGTCCACTACATTTCCTACATTCTTTCCAGGGCCACTATCCATCAGAACTGGTGAAACTGTTCAGCAGCTTTTGTGTTATCTAGCTGATAGACAGACAGACGTGAGAGAAACACATGATCTCCATGGCTGAGGTGGAAACACCACTGTCAGTGTCTCACCTTCTGCTTGATCATGCGAGCTATGTCAAGGTAGGCAATGCCCGGCTTCACCATGAGAAAGTCTGCTCCCTCTGCCACGTCTCGATCCTGTCCCAAGACACACACACACAGTGGACACCAAGTGAGGCTGGGACAGTGCATGTGGGACTGCATAAACACACACACATACACACGCACATACACGGACACACACACACACATACACATACATACACACACACACACACACACACACACACACACACACACGTACACACACACACACACACACACACTTTCACACATGTGCAAATACACAGTGCACGAATAGTCAACTTCACTTTTCCACATTGACTTTAAGAGACAAACATATACAAAACACACACAAACACATACTAAACAGTCATACACACACATACACAGTGTACATATACACAGACAAACATACAGAGACTTCCCTCCACCTATACACACACACACATGCTTGCAACAAACCTTCCCTTTCCTCTTCCCTTCCCTCTTCCTCCCCTTTTCCCTCCCTCCACACTAATCACAAGTAAACACAATCTAGCACAAGTGCACGCACACACACACACACACACACACACGCACACACATATGTCTACCCACACTAGTGACACTACCTTGCATACTCTCAAACCACACACACACACACACATTTCACTCCAAACTTATTGCAAGTGTACACAATCTGACACAAAAGCACAACCACACATAAAAAGCACATATAAAAAAGTCCATGCACACTACCTTGCATAGTCACAAACCACTTACATACACACACATATGCACACACAGACACACACACGTAAATTTCAGAAAATACTATACAGCTTCTGTTATAAGCCTTGCAAGCAGGGCAGATTATTTGTTGCACTTGGTTTTCAAATTCTTATGTCTTAAACCTTGTGAGGTTTTATTGATGACTGACGTTAATTAACATTTTATTAACATTAATTATGATTCTGATTCACGTTCAGCGACCACCATGTCAAACACACTGACAACAGGATTCCTACCACAGCTCTCTCTGCCAGACCCACAGAGCCAGGGGGAAGTTGGTAGCAGCGCCGGTCTCCAAATGCCGGACTGCTCTTGGCAGCGTCTCTGTAAAGAAAGTATGTGTCAGTGCCATTCACATCCACACCACCTGTACACTCTGTAGTGCTGTGTTCATCTGGGTTGTGACTGGGATGAACAAACTTTACACCGCTGTGTTCATCTGGGTTGTGACTGGGATGAACAAACTTTACACCGCTGTGATCGTCTGGGTTGTGACTGGGATGAACAAACTTTACACCGCTGTGTTCATCTGGGTTGTGACTGGGATGAACAAACTTTACACCGCTGTGTTCATCTGGGTTGTGACTGGGATGAACAAATTTTACACCGCCGTGTTCATCTGGGTTGTGACTGGGATGAACAAACTTTACACCGCTGTGATCGTCTGGGTGGTGACTGGCTTGAACAAACTTTACACTGCTGTGTTCATCTGGGTTGTGACTGGGATGAACAAACTTTACACCGCTGTGATCATCTGGGTTGTGACTGGGATGTAAAAACTGAACAGTGCTGTGTTCATCTTGGTGATGATTGGGATACAAAAATGTACAGTGCTGTGTTCATCTTGGTGGTGACTGGCATGTAAAAAAACTGAACAGTGCTGTGTTCATCTTGGTGATGATTGGGATACAAAAACTGTACAGTGCTGTGTTCATCTGGACATGACAGGCATGCAAAAACTGTACAGTGCTGTGTTCATCTTGGTGGGTGACTGGGCTACAAAAACTGTACACCGCTGCTGTGTTCATCTTGGTGGTGACTGGCTACACAAAAAACTGTACAGTGCTGTGTTCATCTTGGTGGTGACTGGGCTACAAAAACTGTACATGCTGTGTTCATCTGGACATGACAGGCATGCAAAAACTGTACAGTGCTGTGTTCATCTTGGGGGGTGATTGGGATGCAGAAACTGTACAGTGCTGTGTCCATCTGGACATGACAGGCATGCAAAAACTGTACAGTGCTGTGTTCATCTTGGTGGTGACTGGGCTACAAAAACTGTACATGCTGTGTTCATCTGGACATGACAGGCATGCAAAAACTGTACAGTGTGCTGTCATCATCTTGGTGGTGACTGGGCTACAAAAACTGTACATGCTGTGTTCATCTGGACATGACAGGCATGCAAAAACTGTACAGTGCTGTGTCCATCTGGACGTGACAGCCATGAAAAAACTGTACAGTGCTGTGTTCATCTTGGGGGTGATTGGGATGCAGAGACTGTACAGTGCTGTGTTCATCTTGGGGGTGATTGGGATGCAGAGACTGTACAGTGCTGTGTTCATCTTGGGGGTGATTGGGATGCAGAGACTGTACAGTGCTGTGTTCATCTTGGGGGTGATTGGGATGCAGAGAAACTGTACAGTGCTGTGTTCATCTTGGGGGTGATTGGGATGCAGAAACTGTACAGTGCTGTGTTCATCTGGACGTGACAGGCATGCAAGGACCATTCTGTACTACACATGACCCACTCTACCAGTCTCTCTTGCCAAGAACTGAAAGTTCATGATGTTTCAGTTCCACCCCAGTCAAACTTACCATTGTCCTGCCACTGTAGATCATCCAGTGCCTCCTTGGCTCAGTGGTTCATAAGCATCATATTTACATCAAAACACTGTGGATTTGAACCCTGCAGGCACTCAACCCAAACGGTGGGATTCTGGTGCCCATCATGCTGTGGAGAGATAATGACTTATCAGTGTAGTGTTAGACATCTCCTGCCCCTGGAATGATCACACTGTCGGCCATGTTACTGACGTGGATGCACAGGTTAAACTGAAATGTCACCTGAACCTTAAATCTCAACTTTTTGAACTCTAGTATCACAATCATTTCCACTGCTACCACAACTGTGGGACACCATATGACAATGTATCTACTCTCTGTGTACATCCATTCCACAGTCCCTGTGCGTTTCCAGCTAAACAAACTGTAGGATCTGCTCTTCCTCCCCACACTCCGTCAGCAAGTGGAACGACATTTCTGAGGTTTGATTGAACAAGGTGACAGCCCTGATATGGGCCCTTTGCAGTTGGCTGGGCTCTAGCAACATTATCTCTCCCTTCATCATCAATTTGTGGCTCACTCTATCTGTTTAAACCTGGTAACACTTCATCAACTGCATGCAACTGCTGCCTTTGGGATTTTTTGTCCTCCTTCAACTTTGGTGCATTGTCTCCATCTGCCAGCTCCTGATTATGGCCATCAAGACTGGTGGCAAGTTCCTACTCTCTCATCTGGATTTCTGAAACACTGTTTAGTCTGGTTCCCACATCAGTCTCATCGGTCAGTTTCAGTAAGTCCAAAGCCATTGGTCAATTTCAGTAAGTCCAAAGTCATTGGTCAGTTTCAGTAAGTCCAAAGCCATTGGTCGGTTTCAATAAGTCCAAAGTCATTGGTCAGTTTCAGTCAGTCCAAAGTCATTGGTCAGTTTCAGTAAGTCCAAAGTCATTGGTCAGTTTCAATAAATCCAAAGTCATTGGTCAATTTCAGTCAGTCCAAAGTCATTGGTCAGTTTCAGTCAGTCAAAAGTCATTTGGTCGGTTTCAATAAGTCCAAAGTCATGGTCAGTTTCAGTAAGTCAAAAGTCATCGGTCAGTTTTAGTAAGTCCAAAGCCATCGGTCAATTTCAGTAAGTCCAAAGCCATCGGTCAATTTCAGTAAGTCCAGAGTCCAAAGCCATCAGTCAGTTTCAGTCAGTCAAAAGTCATCCATCAGTTTCCGTAAGACCAAAGTCATTGGTCAGTTTCAGTAAGACCAAAGTCATTGGTCAGTTTCAGTAAGACCAAAGTCATCAGTCAGTTTTCAGTAAGACCAAAGTCATTGGTCAGTTTCAGTAAAGTCCAAAACCATCACTCAGTTTCAGTAAGTCCAAAGCCATCGGTCAGTTTCTGTAAGTCCAAAGCCATCGGTCAATTTCAGTAAGTCCAAAGTCCAAAGCCATCGGTCAGTTTCAGTAAGTCCAAAGTCCAAAGCCATCGGTCAGTTTCAGTAAGTCCAAAGTCCAAAGCCATCGGTCAGTTTCAGTAAATCCAAAGTCATTGGTCAGAAATGTTTCAGTAAGTCCAAAGCCTTCCAGTCTGCCTTGTCTTTGGGTCTTCTACACTTGACCATACAGCAGGCAGACAGCAGACCGATGAACATCAAAGGAATGGGATTATTTGTGGAATACCACCTGGCGCCAAGACAGGGTTAGGGGTGAGTGGGAAGGTCTGGAATGTGACATCAGCTCAGGGAAAGGTCATGTGTTTGAAAATTGTCTGTGGACGTCATCAGTGAAATCCCCCAAAACAGGGATATAACTGTTGGGGCTGGTTGCTTTTAAAACAAGGGATATAACTGTTGGGGCTGGTTTGCTTTTAAAACAAGGGATATAACTGTTGGGGCTGGTTGCTTTTAAAACAAGGGATATAACTGTTGGGGCTGGTTGCTTTTAAAACAAGGGATATAAACTGTTGGGCTGGTTGCTCTTTTGATCAATTTCCAGTTTAGTATCAAATGCTGGCGCAAACTTCTGCTAGGCCTCAGAATGCTGACATGGATGACATAGTGATTTGGTGCAATAGGCCTCAGAATGTTTACATGGATTACATAGTGATTTGGTGTAATAGGCCTCAGAATGTTTACATGGATGACATAGTGATTTGGTGTGCAACAGGCCTCAGAATGTTTACATGGATTACATAGTGATTTGGTGCAACAGGCCTCAGAATGTTTACATGGATTACATAGTGATTTGGTGCAATAGGCCTCAGAATGTTTACATGGATTACATAGTGATTTGGTGCAATAGGCCTCAGAATGTTTACATGGATTACATAGTGAATGGTGCAGTAGGCCTCAGAATGTTTACATGGATGACATAGTGATTTGGTGCAACAGGCCTCAGAATGTTTACATGGATTACATAGTGATTTGGTGCAACAGGCCTCAGAATGTTTACATGGATTACATAGTGATTTGGTGCAGTAGGCCTCAGAATGTTTACATGGATGACATAGTGATCTGGTGCAACAGGCCTCAGAATGTTTACATGGATGAATAGTGATTTGGTGGTGCAGTAGGCCTCAGAATGTTTACATGGATGACATAGTGATTTGGTGCAGTAGGCCTCAGAATGTTTCCATGGATTACAGAGTGATTTGGTGCAACAGGCCTCAGAATGTTTACATGGATTACATAGAGATTTTGGTGCAGTAGGCCTCAGAATGTTTACATGGACGACATAGTGATTTGGTGCAGTAGGCCTCAGAATGTTTACATGGATGACATAGTGATTTGGTGCAGTAGGCCTCAGAATGTTTACATGGATGACATAGTGATTTGGTGCAGTAGGCCTCAGAATGTTTCCATGGATTACAGAGTGATTTGGTGCAACAGGCCTCAGAATGTTGACATGGATGACATGGTGATTTGGTGCAACAGGCCTCAGAATGCTGACATGAATTACATAGTGATTTGGTGCAATAAGCCTCAGAATGCTGACATGGATGACATAGTGATTTGGTGTAATAGGCCTCAGAATGTTTACATGGATGACATAGTGATTTGGTGCAGTAGGCCTCAGAATGTTTACATGGACGACATAGTGATTTGGTGCAATAAGCCTCAGAATGCTGACATGGATGACATAGTGATTTGGTGTAATAGGCCTCAGAATGTTTACATGGATGACATAGTGATTTGGTGCAGTAGGCCTCAGAATGTTTCCATGGATTACATGGTGATTTGGTGCAATAAGCCTCAGATGCTGACATGAATTACATGGTGATTTGGTGCAACAGGCCTCAGAATGTTGACATGGATACATGTGTGATTTGGTGCAATAAGCCTCAGAATGCTGACATGGATTACATGGTGATTTGTTGCAATAAGCCTCAGAATGTTGACATGGATGACATAGTGATTTGGTGCAACAGGCCTCAGAATGTTTACATGGATGACATAGTGATTTGGTGCAACAGGCCTCAGAATGTTTACATGGATGACAAAGTGATTTGGTGCAACAGGCCTCAGAATGTTTCCATGGATGACATAGTGATTGAATGCTGACATGGATTACATGGTGATTTGGTGCAATAGGCCTCAGAATGCTGACATGGATGACATAGTGATTTGGTACAAAATCTTAATCGTGGTGTTTGGCCACAAGAAAGGTGAAACTGGGAGCAATTTTAGCCACCTCATAACAAACTGGAACGGCAGAACTGGACACAATCTAACAACCCTCACAACCTTACAAAAGGATGGAAGCAAATTCAACCATTCCTACAACTCTTCAGACATGTCATAGAAACTGGAGGTGAATCAAGTAATCAATACAACCTACCGGAAAGGTCCACAGACACTGTACACATAGCTAGTAATCAATACAATCCACTGGAAAGGTCCATAGAAACTGTACACCTATCTAATAATCAATACAACCCACCAGAAAGGTCTGTAGACACTGTACACATATCTAGTAATCAATACAACCCACCAGAAAGGTCCACAGACACTGTACACATATCTAGTAATCAATATAACCCACCGGAAAGGTCCATAGAAACTGGACGCAAATTTAGCACTGTAGCTCAAGACGGAGACGGGTGTTGCTCATGCCGCTGGCGTGCAGTTTCTTCTTGATGGCGCCAATCCTCCCATCCATCATGTCAGAGGGGGCGATCACCTGGCAGCCTGCACAGAGGAAATGAAATAGACTGAATCACATGGAACCATAACATGTTTTACATGTGTTGTATATGTAACAACCAGAGATCAGACAGAAAAAAATCATCCTGTGATCTTGGATTTGATTGGAATAGACTTATTCCTGAAAAGAATCTGAGGATGATAACGCCTGTCTTTCCACTGAAAATCGAATTAACTCTTTTCAGCTTGTGCTTCAAATGAACAGCTCTAGTGTCAAATATCTGGCATGAAGCGCACACCAGGATAACGATCAGGACATTTGACTATCATCATTACAGGAGTGGAAGGGAAGTAACCACAAAAGAAGACCCAAGAGAGGGTAACTGAAAGAATTTTTCTAAATTTGTCAATACTTTGCTCACAAAAGTGTGAACAGGTTAAAGATATACTCCTCACAAAAAGTCAAGCACCAAGAATCCCTGACCTCAGCCACACAGCATCACTGTCGACGCCGACACCATCAGCGCTGCATTTTGACACAGGTGTGCCCAGATTATCATTGCACTTCAACAACGGACATCAGCAGACATGGGGACAACGTGGGACAAGACTTACAGACTGCACTACTGCTGAACATGACTGTTATGATGGTGGTATTTTAATGGTGTGAGCTGACATCTCAGATGGTGGTAGTTAGGACCATGCGGGTCACCACTGAGGCACTGTGAAAGCCCATCGCTGCTTGAACCAGGTCATCCCACCTCACATCATCCCTGGGGCAAGGCAGCAAAATGTCGGAGTCATGCTTATAATGCCCCAGCTAAAACCATCCTGAGGAACAACTTTATAAGGGCATGGCACCACCACCTGGACATTGGGACTGAACAGGACGGAATCCACCAGCTCAACAGAGCAGCTCAAGTTACCATCGTCAGGCTGAGAACAGGACACTGCCAGCTCCTCTGCCACCTCTCACGTTTCAAACTCTCACATACTGACCAGTGCCCTTGTGGCACAGGCTCCCAAACTCCCCCCCACATCATACAGTCCTGCCCCTCCTTTCAAGCCTTGAGATGCCAAACGTGGCCTAGTCTACTTGAGGTTCAGCAGAAACTGAGTGGACTGGCGGCGAGCTGTGAACTTGGCTTTACTAACCTGATTGAGGGTCCAGTATGGGGAAAGAAAGAAAGAATAATACCCCAAATCAGAGTAACTGCCATCGGAAATGGAGTCCAAGCCAACAACATTGCGCACCTGGGGTAGCAAGCCTGATCCCTGGATCCTAATGTGATAGAACAGATACAGGACATGCCTGGATGAGCTGTCTAGGCCTGGCTGTCCATCCTCAGACAGCCTGATTCCAGGATCCTAATATGATAGAACAGATACAGGACATGCCTGGATGAGCTGTCTAGGCCTGGCTGTCCATCCTCAGACAGCCTGATCCCTGGATCCTAATGTGATAGAACAGATACAGGACATGCCTGGATGAGCTGTCTAGGCATGGCTGTCCATCCTCAGACAGCCTGATCCCTGGATCCTAATGTCATAGAACAGATACAGGACATGCCTGGATGAGCTGTCTTGGCCTGGCTGTCCATCCTCAGACAGCCTGATCCCCTGGATCCTAATGTGATAGAACAGATACAGGACATGCCTGGATGAGCTGTCTAGGCATGGCTGTCCATCCTCAGACAGCACCAAAAAGAAACCAGGCCTGTATTCAAGCCAACAGGGTCATACAAGTCATTGAAAAATTGTCTTCACCTTCCAACTAGCACTTGATGACCATTTAAATGAAGACATTTGACCCTGTGTCATGGTGTCCAATCACCTGATGACCTTTCAAGTGAAGACATTTGACCCTGTCTCACTGGTCTCCAATCACCTGATGACCTTTCAAGTGAAGACATTTGACCCTGTGTCACTGGTCACCAATCCTCTGAGAACCAAACGTTATGTGACTCTTGATTTTCAAAGTGGTAACAGACAGAAGGTAGAAAACTAAATTGTAAAAGCTGCATACTTACTTGATAACTTTTCATGACAATCTTATGATTTCTAAGTGCACTGATTAACTATTTTGTGGGGTGAATATACATCTTTGGTGGCTTGATGCAAAAGACATAGGGGATCCAATTTCACAAGCTGCTACCTGTGTGGGCACTCTTACAGTAGGTAAATACTGACAGCTCTTACGATCACTCACAAGGCAGTTTACAGAACTTGGCAAATCATGTAGCCCCACATGTGTAATAATATTTGAAAAGAAAACAGACAGATAAAAAAACAAAGTTTATACAATCTAGTTTTAAAAGCCCCTTCACCTTCAAGACCAACAACCAAAACGTAAATCAGGGAATTGAAAAGAAAGAAAGAAAGAAAAAAAAAAACTGTAGCAATCGGAGAAGCACATTCTGACTTAAAAAGATGCAAGAATAGTTGGAAAGTTAGTTCTGTCCTGTTCCCAAGAGCAGAGGGCAAAAGCAGACCCCTGGGTCAATGAAGAAACAAAAGCGGCTGTTTGTGAGAGCTTGTGTCAGTTCACTTTGCTCCAGTCCAAGTTTTCCAATCAGTCACAACAACATTGTTTACAGTCTAACTTTGTTTAAAAACGTGAATATTTCACAACTTTTGATTTTCTTCAGCAGTGTACACTGCATCTTTCTTTTGCTGTACTTTGAACACAAGAAAGAACCAAAGACCCTGTCAGATGACCATCAGTGGAAATCTGTGGCACCCAGCCTTGAAATGAAACTTAGTTCAGTGAGCAGCAAGAAATCAGGCTTCCTGCATCTGGAGGCGCCGTATCCAAAGAGGAAGGGCTGTACCGTACATTCAGAGCAGCAGGCTGGCAAAAAGTCAAGGTGCTGAAAGCAATGTTCATTTGTGTAAATCATGGCAATGCACTCTTCATTCGTGTACAAGACGGGAGGATGCAATGTTCATTTGTCTACAGGATATGGATGCACTCTTCACAAGTATACAATATGTGGATGCATTCTTCATGAGTATACAATATGTGGATGCATTCTTCATGAATATACAATATGTGGATGCATTCTTCATGAATATACAATATGGATGCATTTTTCATGAGTATACATTAGAATATGGGGATGCTATCTTCATCTGTGCACACGAAAGTGATGCAGTTATGATTTGTGTATGACATAGGATTACCATCTACATTTATGGAAAAGATTGCATTTATTTGTGTACAGGACAAGATGCAACTTTTATTTGTGCACAATATGGGGATGTAGTCTTCATTTGTGTACAAGATGGGGGATGCAATCTTCATTTGTGTACAAGATGGGGGATGCAATCTTCATTTGTGTACAAGATGGGGGATGCAATCTTCATCTGTGTACAAGATGGGGGATGCAATCTTCATTTGTGTACAAGATGGGGGATGCAACCTTCGTTTGTGTACAAGATGGGGGATGCAATCTTCATTTGTGTACAAGAGATGGGGGGTGCAACCTTCATTTGTGTACAAGATGGGGGGTGCAATCTTCATTTGTGTACAAGATGGGGGATGCAACCTTCATTTGTGTACAAGATGGGGGATGCAATCTTCATTTGTGTACAAGATGGGGGATGCAATCTTCATTTGTGTACAAGATGGGGGATGCAATCTTCATTTGTGTACAACATGGGGGATGCAATCTTCATTCGTGTACAAGATGGGGATGCAACCTTCATTCATGTACAAGATGGGGGATGCAATCTTCATTTGTGTGCAAGATGGGGGATGCAATCTTCATTTGTGTACAAGATGGGGGATGCAATTTCCATCTGTGTACAACATGGGGGATGCAATCTTCATTTGTGTACAACATGGGGGATGCAATCTTCATTTGTGTACAAGATGGGGGATGCAACCTTCATTTGTGTACAAGATGGGGGATGCAATCTTCATTTGTGTACAAGATGGGGGCTGCAACCTTCATTTGTGTGCAAGAAAATAGCAGCATGATGCACTGTTTGTACCACCCCTTTCCCCTCTCTCAGGTTCTCTTAGGTGTTTCACCTTTTTCTGAAAAAAAAAAATCTCTCTGACTGACGATGGATGCAGTACCTGCTTTGGCATAGCTCACTGCCACCTCTGCCAGCCGTGCGATGCTGCGGTCATTGTCCAGACTGCCGTCCTCTCTCAAAATCCCTGAAAAAGAATGAACAATTAAATGAAAAGCATGGAATGAACATACCATGTCCACTTTTCTTTACAATGTCACAAAAACACACACTATATGAATAACTGCAGACAGTACTGAAATAATGCCATGTATAAATATTTTTGACTTCAGGTGAGATAAAATCAAGGACGGATCTGGTGGGGGAACAGACCAACACGACATGCACAATATAGTATTCAGATGTGTCTTCAGAATGCTAAGGCATGCAAACACGACATTCAACCCGTAGAACTTTTCTAACATTTTGCA
Source organism: Conus betulinus (assembly GCA_016801955.1). Taxonomy (NCBI): domain Eukaryota; kingdom Metazoa; phylum Mollusca; class Gastropoda; order Neogastropoda; family Conidae; genus Conus; species Conus betulinus. The sequence goes on from JADBJO010003419.1 coordinate 147,630, forward strand.
AATATCAAAACAATGGAAGTGCACCAGCACGCATACATTAATTGATAAGGTCAGTCTCTCCGAACAACATGCTATCTGCTAACAGCCATGAGACTACAGTAATGAAAGGAAAAAAATTAACTCAACTCAGCAGAGTCTTCAAGACGTCATCTACTACACAGTTCAGGCAAGATTTAAAAGATCCATCATGTATTATGATTTCTAGGTCAGCTACTTACTTGATATCTCCGTACATTCTCTCTCTCTCTCTCTCTCTCTCTCTCTTCATCATCACATTGAAAATCTGAACAGAGGAAAAGAATATAGTGACACACAAACAATTTTGTCTTCGTCATGTCAAAATTCATTGTCTAATAACTGTAATGCTGTGATGACAGCTTCTTCTGGCTAAGCTGTCCTCATCTCTTTATCCTAAGTCCTGCACACCAAGACTGAGGTATTGTAACCAGTCCACTAGTTCACACTGTCACAACAAGACTGAGGTATTGTAACCAGTCCACTAGTTACACTGTCACAACAAGACAGAGGTATTGTAACCAGTCCACTAGTTTACACTGTCACAACAAGACAGAGGTATTGTAACCAGTCCACTAGTTTACACTGTCACACCAAGACAGAGTATTGTAACAGTCCACTAGTTTACACTGTCACACCAAGACAGAGGTATTGTAACCAGTCCACTAGTTTACACTGTCACAACAAGACAGAGGTATTGTAACCAGTCCACTAGTTTACACTGTCACAACAAGACTGAGGTACTGTAACCAGTCCACTAGTTTACACTGTCACAACAAGACAGAGGTACTGTAACTAGTCCACTAGTTTACACTGTTACAACAAGACAGAGGTATTGTAGCCAGTCCACTAGTTTACACTGTCACAACAAGACAGAGGTACTGTAACTAGTCCACTAGTTTACACTGTCACAACAAGACAGAGGTATTGTAACCAGTCCACTATTTTAGACTGTCAGACTTGAACCAGTCCACTATTTTAGACTGTCAGACTTGAACCAGTCCACTATTTTACACTGTCAGACTTGAACCAGTCCACTATTTTACACTGTCAGACTTGAACCAGTCCACTATTTTACACTGTCAGACTTTAACCGGTCCACTATTTTACACTGTCAGACTTGAAAAGAAGTGGGAACCAAGAAGGCTGAAAGGCGTAGCGACAAAATACTGGCCACCCATAAGCTGCTCAGCAGGGTCAAGAGGCAGCGCCCCTGTGAGGTCAAGGGGCAACGACCCCTGGAACTGAATATGTTTGTGCAATTCACGAGCCCTGAACAGGCATTTCATGGAACTGACAACATACTTTCAACCAAACCAATCCTCTACAGTAAAAAGCAAACGCTTAGAAAACTTCTTTTGACTCAAGAAATTATATTTTCAAAGGAACAAATTTCACAATGCTGAACCATGACGTTAAGAAGGCGGAAAGACCTGAAACAGCTGAAATGTGACAGGCCTATGTCCATCCAGGATTTCTTTGAGCGGCCTCTCGGTCATTCACCCTCCAGTGACCTGAACCAGGCCAGCTGAATGCACCTGACCACTGCCAGTGAGGTGACTTGGTCATTACCCCCGCCAGGGAGGAAATGTTTTCACTTGCGTCTGTTGGCTGGTTTGTCTGTCTGTCCGTCAGTAAGATTACACAGAAATTCCCACACTGATCTTAACGGAACTCAGTGGAAAGACAAAACATGGCCCAAAGATACTTCCACTAAATTTTAGTGTAGATCTAAGATAAAAAGGCAGAGCTGAAATCTTCTTGGTCTTCTTTCCTTTTAGTCTTTAAACATTGTAAAACAGGTCATTTTTTCAACATTTTGGTAAATTTCCCAAGATGCTTTGGATCTCAATGAAGGGAAAAAAAAAAAGGTTAATAAGATGCGTCGATATCTACGAACTAGCAAGATCTGGAGTGGATCCTCATCGCAACACAGATCCAGTGAGCAAAATAATGTTGATAAAGTAGCATTGATGAAATAAGGATGATAGAATTACGTTGATAAAATAATGCTGATAAGGGGGCATTGACCTTGGCAGAGGTGTGTGGTCTCCCACAGGGCCTGCTAGTTAGTCCTGGAAGTTTGAAGGACATGAGAAGAAGCCATCACAGCATTCACTCTCAAATGTCCATGAAAACACAACTGTATAAGTAACTGGTGGCGCATTCTGTATGGATGCTAAACCTGAACACTGACTGTAGATCCTGTAATCAGCATACAAACAAATAAATAGATAAATAAATACAAATAAATTTAACAAAAAAAAAAACAAAAAAACTAACTCTACCACTAACAACATGCAGGGGTCATGAAACTGTCCATGCTAGACTGAAAACAGACATGTAATGCCTTCACTTTGAGAGACACCATCAAAAGATGAGCATGTTTGTGTTCTTGTCAGCAGGGGAGACGATCACAATTCATCAGTCACCAGGCTCGTCAGTGAGGGGAGATCTTTAGGATGAAACTATGTAAGGAAAATATCTTGCTACGATAGTAAAATTGAATGAATAACAATACCCTCACATTGCACAAATATTTGAGAATCTCATTATTTATTTTTGCTTAAAATGGCTATCTTACAGGTACATTGCAGTGCTGTTTCATTATTTGCACTGATAATGAGACACAGAAAAGACACAGGAACAGACAGACAGAGACATGGAGAGAGACAGAGACAGAGAGAAAAAGAGAAGGGTGGAAAAGGAGGCAGGCAGTCAGACAGACAGACTTACTGCAATGGCCATGGCTGGTGGAAGGACACAGACAGACAAGACAGACTTGCCACAATGGCCATGGCTGGTGTAAGGACACAGACAGACAAGACAGACTTGCCACAATGGCCATGGCTGGTTAAGGACACAGACAGACACACAGACAGGTGGAAACAGACTTACCACAATGGTCATGGCTGGTGTAAGGATACAGACAGACAGACAGGTGGAAACAAACATACTGCAATGGCCATGGCTGGTGTAAGGACACAGACAGACACACAGACAGGTGGAAACAAACATACTGCGATGGCCATGGCTGGTGTAAGGACACAGACAGAGAAACAGACAAGTGGAAACAGACTTACCGCAATGGCCATGGCTGGTGTAAGGACACAGACAGACACACAGACAGACAGGTGGAAACAGACTGACCACAATGGCCATGGCTGGTGTAAGGACACAGACAGCCAGACAGGTGGAAACAGATTTACCCATAATGGCCATGGCTAATGCAAGGACACACAGAGACAGACAGACAGGTGGAAACAGACTGACCACAATGGCCATGGCTGGGTGCAAGGACACAGACAGACAGACAGACAGGTGGAAACAGACTTACCACAATGGCCATGGCTGGCTGGTGCAAGGACACAGACAGACAGACAGACAGGTGGAAACAGACTTACCACAGTGGCCATGGCTGGTGTAAGGACACAGACAGACATCACAGGCCACCAGAAGGGAGGGAAACCACTCTCTGATCTTCTTCACAACCTGAATTACTGGCCCTTTCTCATCATCCGCTGCTGAAGCCAAAACCATCCTACCAAGTGAAAAAAAAAAAAAAAAGCTGGTTTAAGAACAAGTAACACAGTAGCACATCAGCACAACAGAGTACTCGAAACAGATCATGTATAATTCATTTCAGGACCACCTGAACTAAAAAAGAAAAATGTTTATAACAAACGCTATCTTCGCTGTGAAATTTTTCTTCTTAATTTATGAAGATAATGTGTGGCTTACGTTTGTTCATTCCAATGCACATTACCATCATTAATACCATGAAGCTTGCACTTGGCACGCATGAAGCTGCAAAGCTGACATACTTTTAGATAAAAAATTTTCAACCCATAAAGAGCCCCATGAGGTTTCAAATTGACATTTGTCACACTGAATTGTAAGCATGCAGTAAAAAAAAAAAAAAAAATTCAGAAACATCATGATGTAATATAATCAAAGTCAGTATACAAAGGTTAAAGTTCACAGTAACACTCCTAACCATGCAATGACTGCAGCAGCCAGGCAGGGAGGTCCAGGGTTCGATGCTCGTCATTGTCACTGGTTGTCATTTCTGAGTTCTTTGTCACTTTTGAACAAGATATAATCACTTGTCAAAATTGACTATTTGTTTCACATTGTGTAGAACATAAGCATTACTTTGTACCTTGTGAATTTATAAAGTTGCATTTTGCCTTGCAAGACATGGTTAAGATTTTTTTTCTCACAATCATACTGGTGGTAACTTCTACATTTGTATTTGGTGCTTCTCTTTCTTGTATAATTTCTCCCTGAACATCATGTACCTGCATTTCACACAGAATGTCTTTCTCTGCATGTTGTTTTGCCAGCGGCAAGTACAACTGGTGGTAGTGATCTTCAGGGAATCATGGCATTGTTTCAGACATCAAAACTGGGCTTCGTGGGCTGACTTTTGAGTCATCAAATTGTCAAGGTCACATAAATCCCTGATTTCTTTGTTTTACAATCCTGCAAGACCATGACACTAACATCTGCACCAGAGAGTGATGAATTCCTAATGTTCTTTTTCCACTTTTATTTCCACAACTTTGACAATCTATCCTTTTTATTGCCCTAGGTCTGTTTTTTGTTTTTTTGTTTTAACCTTTTTTTTCTTTCTTTCTTCTCCCTACTACTTTCCAAACTAGGATTAATCTACTGCTTTTGTTCCTTGTTGTATCTTTCTTCATCTGCATTTCATTTCCACCTTTGTTTCCTACTATGTTGTCTGGGTCCTCTGGTGGTGTCATGTCGTCTGGGTCCTCTGGTAGTGCCATGTTGTCTGGGTCCTCTGGTGGTGCCATGTTGTCTGGGTCCTCTGGTGGTGCCATGTTGTCTGGGTCCTCTGATGGTGCCATGGTGTCTGGGTCCTCTGGTGGTGCCATGCTGTCTGGGTCCTCTGGTGGTGCCATGCTGTCTGGGTCCTCTGGTGGTGCCATGCTGTCTGGGTCCTCTGGTGGTGCCATGCTGTCTGGGTCCTATGGTGGTGCCATGCTGTCTGGGTCCTCTGGGTGGTGCCATGCTGTCTGGGTCCTCTGGTGGTGCCATGCTGTCTGGGTCCTCTGGCGGTGCCATGCTGTCTGGGTCTTCTGGCGGTGCTATGTTGTCTGGGTCCTCTGGTGGTGCTATGTTGTCTGGGTCCTCTGGTGGTGCTATGTTGTCTGGGTCCTCTGGTGGTCCTATGTTGTCTGGGTCCTCTGGTAGTGCTCGGCCCCACCACATTCTTTTCAGGTTTGTGAATACTGGCAACATTTGGTGGCCACAACAGCAACATCTTCTCTGGTGGATGGCCTTATGTTCAATGACTGTTGTTACCTGTAGACGCCGACAATGACAGGACAGACCTAGGTGTACCAAGCTGTGTCTACAAGGACGGGAATGAGCTGCGCAAGAATACTTACACAGAGGAAGCCCAGAATTTGAAAAATAGCAGCAACAAGAAAAAAAAAAACTCTGCACTATCTTGATTTCTCCCGTCCCCTCTCTCTCTCTCTCTCTCTCTCTCTCTCTCTCTCTCTCTCTCTCTCTCCCTCCCTGTCTTACCTAAACCAGCTATTACCTTCTCAATCTTTCCTGGCACCCCAAAAATGAGGACTGACTTCAGACCTTTCTCAACCAGCGGGGAGAGGGCGGAGCGCAAAGTATTGATCCCGTAACGACAGATGCCTGGCATGCTTTGAATTTCCTGAACAGCATCTTCCTCGTCCCTGTAATATATAGTGCATACAGCAGGGAAACACTAAAGACCAAGAAAGACAGTTAAAACTAGGATAATGAATACAGGAACAGACAATGAGGATTGGAATAGACAGGAAGTAAACATTTATGGCAAGAAAGACAAAGAGTATACCTTTGGGGTCAGGAAAGAAGGCATGTAGGATGAAGAAAGACAGGAACAGACGCTTAGGATCAGAAAAAAGAAGGAAACAAATTTAGGATCAGTAAAGACAGGTAGCAATCATTTAGGATCAGGAAAGACAGGTACCAGGTGTCTAGTATCAGAAAAGATTAGAATCAGACATTAAGGCTTAGGAAAGGCCGGAAGCAAACATTCAGGATTAGGAAAGACAGGAAACAAGCATTTACGATAAGAAAAGACAAGAAACAAACATTTAGGATCAGAAGTAAAAAAGTTTGGGTCAGGAATGACAAGAAACAGATATTCAGGATAAGGAAATGAAGGCAGCAGACATTTAGGATCAGGAAGGACACAAGGCCGACATTGACAGGAGACAAAGGCAGCAGACATTTAGGATCAGGAAGGACACAAGGCCGACATATTGACAGGAGACAAAGGCAGCAGACATTTAGGATCAGGAAAAGCAGAAGGCCGACATATTGACAGGAGACAAAGGCAGCAGACATTTAGGATCAGAAGGACACAAGGCCGACATTGACAGGAGACAAAGGCAGCAGACATTTAGGATCAGGAAGGACACAAGGCCGACATATTGACAGGAGACAAAGGCAGCAGACATTTAGGATCAGGAAAAGCAGAAGGCCGACATATTGACAGGAGACAAAGGCAGCAGACATTTAGGATCAGGAAGAGCAGAAAGGCCGACATATTGACAGGAGACAAAGGCAGCAGACATTTAGGATCAGGAAAGACAGAAGGCAGACATACTGACAAGATACAAAGGAAGAAGACAAGCAGGGTCAGGAAAAGACAGAAGCAGGTGAATTTACGATCACAGAAGACTGTTAGCAGACATTCAACATTATCAGACAGAAAGCAAACATTTGGGATCTGAATAGACATTAAGGATCAGGAAAGACGTAAAACAGACATGCAGGCTACAAAAGAAAAAAGACAACAAGCAGACCTGTGTGATGTATGAAAGAAGATGGAATCTTCCATTTTTCTTTCACTGCACCAGTTACACATTCGTAACCAATTACACATGTCAAACTCTTTGTTTCTTAGCAAGTATACTCAGCCATTAGGACTATGTGAAAGGGACAAAGAGATATACAAAGGATAGGAGAGAAAAGGGTTTGGAGGTGTGTGTGTGAGTGAGTGAGTGAGAGTGAGTGTGTGTGTGTGTGTGTGTGTGTGTGTGTGTGTGTGTGTGTGTGTGTGTGTGTGTGTATACTGAATCTGGTAGATTTGGAACATCAAAATACCCATCAGATATTAATCGCAAACTGATGCTGGTCATGTAAATGTATAACATTAAATCAAACACACACACACACACACACACACACACACACATGTGAGGTCCTAGCCACTAGACTATATTCGTATAATATTACGAATTGTGGATAGATGTTAAATGAAAACACACACACACACACACACACACACACACACACACACACACACACACAGCAATGTTCAATGTACCAAAATGACATGATTTTGAGGTAAAGCTTCAATGTTCTACGATACTTTTCCACTTCATCACATGAGTGAATTTTAAGTCTTGTATATATATATATATATATATATATCTATATATATATATATATATATTTATATATATATATATATATAGCTCAGGTTACAATCAGAAGTTTGTTTGAAGAAGCCCAAGTCGGGCAAAAATTCACATGAATATAAATGTTGGAATTGCAGTGATCTGGGTCTTATGACTTCTTTTATATATATATATATATATATATACATACACACACACACACACACACACACATATATATATATATATATATATATATATATATATATATATATATATATATATATATATATATATGTACATACATATGTATGACTCTCAATGTTTATTTGTTTGGAGCACATGATCTCAATATTCTAATTTGCTTGTTGCATGTAAAACATTCTTGGTGACAAACAAAAATGGGAGTATGGTGTAGAATGTGGGCAGTTTACATATGCACACTGGTAAATTTGCATACATGATTGACAACTCCTTCCCAACCCCCTTCTACTTGGCCCTGCCTCATCTTCACAGCGACAAGTACAGGTTATTACAGTATGCACAGTTGCCCAAAACACTGTGCAAATGGATGGATGAAATGTGAAATTCATTTGTGGTCGTTATTATGCTATGTGTGTTTCACGTGAACAATGTTTATGCTGCAATATTGTGAAATTTGAAATGAAGAATGTCTCAGTTGTTTTTTAAATGTTCCCTGATAGCAGGAAGAAAACTGTGGATAAATTACGCAGACATCTAATTATTAAAAATGATTGAATGTGGGGTTAATTCAACTTGCTAACATTTTAATAGAAGGTACAATATGAAAAACAAAATGGTTAAATTACAAAAATATATATATATATATATATATGTGTGTGTGTGTGTGTGTGTGTGTGTGTGTGTAAAATAGACCAGAAAATTGAATATTGAAAAATCTCTCTTCAAACAGACAAAATAGCGAAATTTCTCTTCAAATTCATTCTCCCTCCCCATGAATCCGAAAATGATGATTGCAGCACATTCCTCTATTCAACAACAAAGTCTAGTCACGAGACTACCCCCCACTCCACCTGTCCCTCTCTCCACCCCTTTAAGCCTCGTTGAGGTCACAAGATTCGAATGGTCAATGCCTATTTCTGGCACAGGGAAAATAGGTTGTATTGTTTGATCAAATGTGTCCAAAACTCGGTCAAAAATGTGCCCATTTTAATTTGAAATAGAACAAGACCAAAAAATATATCAACCAGTGTATTCTAATACACCAACTACTCTCAAGACGAGTTCATTTTCGACGCACGTGAGACCTGAAAACTCTCTTTCCATTTTAACTCCGTCCTCAGGGTCAACTGCAGATAATGTCGTCTGCAAATGTTACAATCCTAGCGAATACACTTCTGAAACACTGTTATATGGGCAAAAGATGCGTTCAAAAAGTGTAACTATTACTCACACAACGAAAATTGGAAACATGAGGTTCTCTGGAGTTATTGTTGTGTTGCCGGAGTTCCAGGATCTCAACACAGGGTGACAATACCCGCTATGCAAGACCACATGGTTCGCCATCTTCGTGCAAGTTCTGTAACTCTCTCCACTGGCCCTTGTATGATCGATGAATGTGCAGAGACCTCGTTCTCCCCTACTGCTGAAACAGGCCGATCGACAACTGAGGCTGATGAAAGGCCCAAAGGAGCCTTGATTCAAGTGGCTGTGTTGGAGGTTGACTGCCAAGCGGCTTCTGTCGAGTTTCCGTGGGACGGGACAAGTTTTTCTATAACGCCCCCTCCCCTCCTCCAGCGTTTCATTACCCACCTCCAACCCTGATCCCTGTCATGTGATTTGAACCCCCCTTCCCCTCTGACCCCCTCCCCCTTCATCCCCCTACCCTTGTTACCACAACCTCCTTCCAGCCCCCCTCACCTTTTGCCCTCTTTTCTGTCATGGTAAACTTGTTTGTGGGTGGGGGGGGGGGGGGGGGGGAAGCGGGGTTTACGGCGTTCCGTCAGTCTGCCTTTCTGTTCAAAGGGACAGTGCGCGCGCGCGCACACACACACACACTTCACTATGGGGCTGCGTGTGTGTGAAGGCCAAATCTATGCTGTTGTCTGGTGTCTGTACATTTGTGTGTTATTGCGTGGCTTCACTTGCACACAAGGATATAGTGTATGTGTTCACATTTGTGTATATTTGTGTGTGTTTCCCTTCTTGCACACATGTGTATGCATTATGTCTGCTCATGTATACATTGTCTGTGTGTGTGTATGTGTGTTGTGTGTGTGTGTGTGTGTGTGTGCACTTGCATGCCTGTGTGTGTGTGAGAGAGAGAGGGGGGGGGGGGGGAGAGAGAATAATTGCACATGTGATTTTGTGAGTGAGTGTGTGTCTGTATGCTTGTGTGTATGTTTGCATGTACGCATTAGTGTGTTTCATTCTGTGCTTGTGTTCAGATGATCATGTCAGTGCATGGTGTGCATGTGTCTGTGAAGGAGCATGTGTGTGTGTGTGTGGTGTGTGTGTGTGTGTGTATGTGTGTGTGTGTGTGTGTGTGTGTGTGTGTGCATGCATGCATGTGTACATGCATGTGTGTGTGGTGGTGGTGGTGGTGGTGGGTGTGTGTGTGGTGTGTGTGTGTGTGTGTGTGTGTGTGATGCAGAGTTAGAGAGCAAGCAAGATACACAGACAGACAGACAGATACAGGAGAGAAAGAGAGTTTGTGAGTGAAAAGAGACAGACAGACAGACAAAAAGAGACAAACAGAGAGACACAGAGATAGAATATGGTCTAGGTACAGGTACAGAGATAGAAAGAAAAGGTGAGAACCAGAGAGGTTAAACAGACCATTCATTTGAACCATTCAGCAGTCCTTTAATAATGCTAACATTAACTTTTCTTTTTGCCAAATGTTGTTCAACTATGAATCTGTCTTGTCAAAATCACATCACATGTGCTGTAAAACAAATACAAACAAAAAACATCAGCAGTCAATACCACAAAAAACGAAAGCAACCAAAAACAAGAAAATCAGCAGTCCACAACATCACTTGTTTGATAAATTGTTTCTGTAGAAATGTTCTACACACATTAAAAAAAAAAAAGATTCCATACATGATGTCTTTAAAAATGTTCCATACACAATACACATATGCTTATTGTTTAAAAACATCAACAACATAACAGAAAAAACCAGCGGCACAAACAAGTGCTAAACATCCATGGCATAGAACAGCAGAGGAGCACTGAAAGCTGCCATTGTTCATTGAGTGATATCAGAGGTTCCTCTCAATGCATCACCAAACAATGGCTCCACGTCTGTCTCTTTGTGGCTCCATGTCTGTCTCTTTGTGGCTCCATGTCTGTCTCTTTGTGGCTCCACATCTGTCTCTTTGTGGCTCCATGTCTGTCTCTTTAAGGCTCCACGTCTGTCTCTTTGTGACTCCATGTCTGACTCTTTGTGGCTCCATGTCTGACTCTTTGTGGCTCCGTCTAATCTGCAGACCCTAGACTGGCCAAAACGTATCACAAGCAGTTTCACGTACTTGGGAAAAACACGGTCAGCCAAGGCCGAGAGAAGTGGGGGTGGGAGAAGGTGGGGGGGGGGGGGGGGGGGGAGGAGGAGACTTGAGGAGGAAGGAAGGGGAGGGTAGGTGTGGGGGGGGGGAGAGGTGTTGTTGTTGTTGTTGTCATACCTGGCTAGAAGACTCCAGGGATCATCCGAAGCACTTGACACTATGGTACAAATGCATCAGCTGGGGATGAGAACATTACGTGTGTGACCGTTTTTGATTACCCCACCACGTGGACAGCCACACTCTGACTTTGAGGGATCTTGGAGACTGATAATGTTTTGCTAGGAGCTTGTCACAACTGAAGACAATCTCCGCATAACTATGCAGAGCATAACAACATTTTGATGTAGCCTTGGTGGGGGAGAGGTGTAAAGAGACAGGGGGTGGGTGGGTCTTGGGATAAGCGGTTGGGGTGGGGTGGGTGGCAGGGTATAAAGGGGGAGGGGGAGGGGGTTGGGAAAGGTGGATCATGGGAAGATAATGAATTAGGTGACCAGGTAGTTAGGTGACCCAGGTCACCAGGGAGAAGGCCAGGGTGTGTGTGTAAAGGCTGGGGGATCAAATGAACTTGAAAACAAAATGATGTGAAAGGTGAAGAGGGGCAGGGGGGATCTGAATGGGGTTGGAAGGGAGGGTGGGTGTTTGCAATTAGTGGAGAAGATCAATCCAAGGCATGTGCGCAAGTGCCAGAGAGAGAGAGAGAGACAGGGAGAGAGAGAGAGAGATAGTGAAAGCAGGGAAGTGCATAATCTTTGGGTCAAACCTGACGTCCAAACAATTGCATAGACCCCGTGAGAATTCTCCAACCAGTGTGATGATTGTCCGTTCAAGGGATCTTGAAGAAGGCACAGTTTGTGGAATACACCCCACAAGAAATACTATAATGCTGTACTTTTGGATGGACACATCTATATGGTAATGCTGACCCACAGGAAAGAATGCTGCTTATATTGTACTTTTGCCGTTGTGAAAAAAGAGCCTCCAAAGCTGTTAATCATACCCACACCACAATCAAAACAAATCCACGTGACCATACCATGTATGCCACACTCCCAGTGAACTTTTGCGTCACTGAAACGTTAGCTAGCCACACACAGAGAACAAACTGTTTAAACTCTCTGTTACACACACACACACATACATGGCTCCATATGTAAACATGAATTCTTAGGTATTTGATTGAGGTACTTGCAATTCACTTAGAAATGAAATTAATGAACAAAATGCTGAAAAGGAATATTAGAATGATTATGAAAAAAAGTTCCAATGATTGAAGGTCCTCATAAGCGTTTGTATACTGAAACTTCCTTTCATTTACATATGACTTACACAAACGATTCATTCAGAATGGCATAATCATGCACACACACAAACACACACACACACACACACACACACATACATATACACATGCGCACACACAGCACACACACACATATTTCGTTTTGAACAGCATGCACACACACACACACACACGCCCACCCAAGAACTGGGTAAACATACACAATGACAGACGCCAACTAAACACTGTTGTCAAATCTGTTTTGACCTCCAACAAGTCGAACTCTCTGTTCTACCCTTTCTCACTCCAAACACTACATAAAAAGTACAGCTAGATGATAACTGAAGGAGGTAGCTTTCTGTAGACATCTGTACTAAAAACTATGGGTGTAGAGACACCTATGACCAATGATAGGGATAGTGGCGAAAAGTGATGTATGACTTTCTCAGAAACTCGTGATATATATGAAAAAAGACAGTTAAGAAAAAAAAGCAGTTTTCAAAAAAAGTTATGAGACAATGACTAAAGTAACTAGCGTTTAATTGTCCAGCGAAGTGACAGTGGATGACAGACATTTTCATGCAGAATGACCCACAAGCCCTTTTCCAGTGAAGCTACATTGTTCATAGTCCAACCATCCACACAGCCTCAATGCCTTTTCATGGGGAGAAAAAGAAATGAAAAATGATAGACCAAAAATCTGAGTATTATTATCTTTTTTTTTGTGGACAGATATTTGTATGAAAAACTGAGCTGAAAGAAATACTTGTGCTCCTCTTTCAAAAAGCAAGAAACAAACAAAAAATAAAAAAACCCTACAAGAAATAAAAATCAAAACAAAATAAAAGCAGCTGCAACAGCAAAGCATTCTCAAGTTTTCAAAAGCGTGTTTGAAAATTCTGAACAGAAATTTCAATTTCTAAACAAATTTTCTAAAGAAAAGACATAAAGGAAAAATGGCAAAAGTACACAAGCCTTTTAAAATTTTTCACTGAAGTTCTGGTGACCAATAATGAAGAAATCCACAGGACGTAAGTTCAAGAGCAAAGGAAGCTGATGAAGTGTTCAGAGTGCCTTTAGCATGCTGAATCCCCCCCCCCCCCCCCCCCCTTTAATCCTAACCCTCATCCCCAACCCCAACCTCCCGACTCCACAGTCCCAATTACTTCCCACCCACCCCTCTCCCTTATCACATGTAAATTTAGACACACATACACACACACTCATACATGGACAACACATCCACATTCACACACACACCACACATACACTCTCTCTTTCTGTCCTTTCTCAAAGGCTCCCCTACAAATACCTGTTGGACAGAAAGAGTGCAGGGGACAGAGAGGACGCAGACATGGACAGAGAAACCGACAGCAAAATCCCAAGAGCGAACAAAGCACGTGATTTGCCGTGACACAGAGATGGCCATTAAGAGTCCTGAAGGCCGATGCCCAGACTAAACGTACGCCAGTTATATGCCCCTTTCTTCCGCCCCCGCACCGCTGGCGAGACGACAGGGGCACGCCCTTTGAGCTGGCTGCCATAACGAGGGTGAGGAGCGGACGGGGGGAGGGGCTGGATTCGAGCACCTTGGTAACGAAGTGATTTTCTGTTCACCAAAGCGTCCTTGACTTCCAACTCCACCTGAATAAATCATCAAAATAGATGGCTGTGAGAACTGGGAAAGTAGGCATTTGTGTGTGTGTGTTTGTGTGTGTGTGTGAGTGTGTGTGTGTGTGTGTGGGGGGGGGGGGGGGAGGGTTGTGTGTATGTGTGTGTGTGTGTGTGTGTTTGTGTGTGTGTGTGTGAGGGAGAGAGAGAGGTTTGTTTGTTGTGTGTGTGTTTGTAAGTATGTATGTGTGTGTGTGTGTGTGTGTGTGTGTGTGTGTGTGTGTGTGTGTGAGAGAGAGAGAGAGAGAGACAGACAGACAGACAGAGTGCTAATATATTATGTGAGTATATGCTTGTGTGCATGCATGCATGTGTGTGTGTGTGCATGTGTTCGTGTGGGTGTGCATGCATACACTAGTAAATGATGTGTATACAGATTTGTTAGTGTGTGTGTGTTTGTTTATGTGTGTGTGTGTGTGTGTGTGTGTGTGTGTGACTGGGTATGTGTGTGCATGTGTGTGTGTGTATGTGTGTGTGCGTGTGTGTGTGTGTGTGTGTGTGTGTGTTTGTGAGAGTGTGTCAGCGTGTGTGTGTGTGTGTGTGTGTGTGTGTGTGTGTGAGTGAGTGTGTGTCAGCGTGTACATGTGTGTGTGTGTGTGTGTGTGTGTGTGTGTGTGTGATGATATGATATATGATACAGTATGCAATACAAGACAGTTAACAAAACAACCGGCATGCCAATTAACTAATCTTCCAACATGATAATAACGAACCAGCCAACAAAACTGCCGACCAACCATCCAACACGACCTCCGATCAAGCGACCAGCATGTGAACAATCAACCAACCTTGCGTTTCTCCTGAACCATCAGTTGATTGAACTCCTTCTCCTGCATGCACTGCGCTAAGGGAGGTAAGCCACCACTGGGTTTCCATAGCCCACTTTCCATATAAGGGACTGCATCCTGAGTCATCAGACTGCTCTCCCCTTCACCCAGGTGGGCAGGGGGCCTGCAAATAAAAGAGGCAGCATAGTAGAGCTTGGAAAGATGCTGGTCATCTGGCCGCTCTCCCCTTCACCTGGATGGGCAGGGGGGGCCTGCAAAAAAGGAAAAACAACCAGCATTGTATGGCTTGGAGAGATGCTGGTGCGTGGAAAGCGTGTTCAGATCTGCAGCACAACTGGTGGAGCTTGTTTCCATTCTTCTTCATGGCTGTTCCTTCACTAGCCATCGAAGGGAGGTCATTCTGGAGGAGTTGAGTACTGAGCCGTGCAAGGATCTCAGCTCCCTTCTCTCTCTCTCTCTCTGTTCATTTTATTTTATTCATTATTGATTGATTTATTCATTTATTCTGTGTATTCATTCATTTATTCACTTATTTACTTACTTATTCATTTACTTTCTTTAGGGAAAAGAGGTCTCAGCTCTCTTCCCTCTCTTTGTTTTCATTCTATTTATTTATTTATCTATTTACTTATTCATTCATATTTTTTGAGGGGGAGGGACACATGAGGGAGAGTGGAGGAGCTTCCTAACTGTCAAGGGCGTTGTCCACACCAAGCAGGCAAAAGCCATTGGTTTGGCAGGTATGTCTGAGAAAAGCCAATCTTGAACAGCATCTTTTGAGGCCGTCTTTGACCTGAAGCTATCAACTTCATGCTCCAGCTTTTTTTTCCCATCTGGCTTTGTCTCTCATGTGAATGCAGCTGGCATGGGGTGGGGCTGTATCTGTGTAAGCAAAGGCTCTGGAGGAGGTGACTGGATTAACATGTGCATGTGTCCGTCATGTGTGTGTGTGCGTTTGGGGGAAGAGACGAAAAAAGTCAAGGGGGAAAAGACATGGAAAAGATGGGGGGGGGGGGGGGGGGGGGAAAGACAAAAGAGGGAGAAGCCAGAGGCATGTTTGCTAGTGTGTTTTATGTCTCATGCAGACATGCGAGCACGTACCTTTGTTCTGTAAAATGCGCTGCTGTGTCGGAAAGCACTACAGAAATACCTTTCATTGCCATTATCCTAACTACCACTGATCATAACAGAATAAGTCACTGCTGTCAACATAACATCTCATGTCACAGTCGGTTAAGATGATCTGTCACATGCTATCCACACATGTGTGGTAAACAACAGAATAAGACGGAAAGAATTTCCAAACGTCCTTATTTTCTAACCGCACATTTTATAACAAAAATCATGATGGTACTAACAGGGAAATGTATGACCTAAATGAAGAGCCTTGACATCGTAGTGGATAGAAGGCAATGTATGATGTAATGAACAAATTGTAAACTTTCTTCTGTGAACAGGATCAACAGATAATCTAAGTGAACAGACTGTACACATTGTATAGTAGGTAATGTGTGGCCTCAATGAATAGACTGTAAACATTGTACAGGGAACAGAGGATAGTGTATAACCTAAATGAACAGACTGTAAACATAGTACAGTGAACAGAGGGCAATGTGTGACCTAAATGAACAGACTGTAAACTTTGTAAAGTAAACAGATGACAGTTTACAACCTAATGAACAGACTGTAAACACTGTACCGTGAACAGTCGACAATGTGTGACCTAAATGAACAGACTGTAAACACTGTACAGTGAACAGACGACAATGTCTGACAAAAATAAACAGACTGTAAACATTGTACAGTGAACAGACGAGAACGTGTGATCAAAACAAACAGACCGTAAACATTGTATAGTGAATGGAGGACAATGTGCGACGTGCAGGAACAGACTGTAAACACTGTACAGTGAACAGAGGACATTATGTGACCTAAATGAACAGATTGTACACATTGTACAGTGAACAGAGGACATTGTGACCTAAATAAACAGACTGTAAACATTGTACAGTGAACAGAGGACATTGTGTGACCTAAATAAACAGACTGTAACATTGTACAGTGAACAGAGGACATTGTGTGACCTAAATAAACAGACTGTAAACATTGTACAGTGAACAGAGGGCAATGTGTGACCATAACAAACAGGCTGCAAACCAATTCATTATCAAAAAAAAAAAAAATTCCCAAGCCTCACCCCGGCACGGCCAGCGACACAGGCAAGGTCAAGGCTGCGGCTGGCCCCATGTTGTACAGTGTCAGACGGGCGCTGTCGGCGGCGGGGCTGTTTGACATCAGCCACTGACTTGCCAGGGAACAGCCGAGCCAGGATGGACAGGATGTCTTCATTGGTGGGGTCCAACAACAGGCCCAGTAACAAGTCCTGCCGCGCTCCACTCATGTTCTGCACGTCGTCACCAACGTTAGGCATCGGACTGTTACACTCAATTTTTGCCCTGGCAGACATGCTATACCAGTATAAATTTCTTGATACACTGAACTATAACCTTTTGTGCTCAAAGAGAACAGAATGTTGAACAAATGAGTAACAAATGCAACACTGTGTGGGAATTTTTGTCTGAATTTCAGAACAAAGTTGATAAACTTGAGTATTGTCATGATTTTCACATTGCTAAGAAGTTGGTATCGCTTGGAATGATGGAGACCATCTCAGACTGACACTGTGACTGAATTTTTTTTTTTAATGCTGTTTGCAAAATCTTCCATTTACAAATCCAAACTGCATAATGTTGATTTTGTCTTTCGTAACTACAACTTGAGTCTCATTAATCAATGTTCCTCCAAGAAATTTATGTTGTTGTGTCAACTCAGACCTTAAACCATCTGGTAAACACTGGCTTTTGTATAAAAACCATTTGGTTGGGGGGGGGGGGGGGGGGGGGGGAGGGAGGGGGGGAGGGGGGGGGGGGAAGAAAACAAGGAAAAGAAACCCCAAATTCTCATGTCCTGAGGTGAACATTTACCTCCAGCATGTAGCGCGCCCTGGATCTGGAGATGTAGTACTGGCCGACCTGAGGGTTGTACTGTAATGCCAGCGTGAATTTGGACTCTGCATCCTACACACACATGCACAGAGCCACACTCCACATTCAACAACCAGCAGAATGAATGGACACTCACCAAGCAGCATCCACCTTTGCTTCACTTCCTGGGTCATGCAGGAATCAGACAAACGATAAAACCATGACTTTTGAACCATTCAAAACATTCCAATACAAATCTAAGCATTCGTCACAAGCCTAAATCATCTACTTGTCACCCAGTTTTCTTTCTTCTGAGTGAAAAAAAAAACTCAACTAAATCAGTTACGTCATTTGAATGACGCACTTTTGAACAGGTCCTACAGGACCAATGCACATTCCCTGGATGTTGCGTTTGATGCCACACCTCCAACATGCCTGTCTCTTTCACAATCCTCACAGTTTACAAAGGTCTTGCAAAGCACATACTCTTTACAGATCAAAAAGCCTCTGTGAAACATGTGGTCATTCAAGACCCATCCTCTTTACAGATAAAAGCCTCTGTGAAACATGTGGTCATTCAAGACCCACTCTTTACAGATGCCTCTTCCAAATCAAAGCCTCTGTGATAAAACATGTGGGTCATTCAAGCCCCATACCTTTACAGATCAAAGCCTCTGTGAAACACAGGTCATTCAAGACCCATACCTTTACAAATAAAAGTGAGTCATTCAAGACCCATACTCTTTACAAATAAAAGCCTCTGTGAAACATGTGGGTCATTCATGAGACCCATACCTTTACAAATAAAAGCCTCTGTGAAACATGTGGGTCATTCAAGACCCATATCTTTACAAATAAAAGCCTCTGTGAAATATGTGGGTCGCTCAAGACCCATTCTCTTTACAGAGATAAAAACCTGTGAAACATGTGGATCATTCAAGACCTATACTCTTTACAGGTAAAACCCTCTGTGAAACATGTGGGTCACTCAAGACCCATACTCTTTCCAGACAAAGCCTCTGAGATGATGTGTCATTTAAGCCCATGCTCTTTACAGACAAAGCCTCTGTGAAACATGTGTCATGGCAGACCTAGATGGTTGGAAGTGTGTAGTTTATAACACAGGGTAAAGGTTAAACAGAATTGTACTGAGCAATATCACGATTCAAACACCAGTGAGCAGACATACATCTAGAGGCAAATATAAACACAATAAGAAACAGAGATCTTTATACAAAGCAACAACATCAAGATGCAGATACCAGTACAACAACAACTGAGATAAACAGAGGAACAACATTCAAATTCAGGAACCAGTGCAATAGAATTACTGAACTGCCAAACCAAGAAACAAACAAATAAAACAAAAACAACAGCACTTCGGCCTGCTGGCTCTTGTTTGTGTGTTCTTGTTGGGAGTACTTTACAATGGGAGCAAAGAAATGCTGTCTGTCAGTCTGTCTGTGTGTCTGTCTGTCCGTGGTTAAAACGTGTTCCACTCGCTGCAGACAAAACTTCTGGGCCAATCTTTCTGAAAGTTTGTAGGCATGTTCATTATGGGTCACGGATGATGCCTGATGTTTTATTTTACCAGAATAGCCGTTACTAACAGCTATAACAGCCCCAAACAGTTTTTTCTTCTTTATGGAATATCCCTGAAAGTACTTCGCTGATTTCTTATCTCAGTGACGAAATATATTATCACACATGTTTGATTGTGACATTTTTCTTATTACGATGCAAGTTTGATTGTGACATTTTCTTTACACACATATTCAAGATAGATCTAAACTGGGAGTATGGTTGTATGCTTTGCATCTTGTTTTTTCTTTTTTCAGGCAGAACAAATCACACTCAAAACCAAAAGAAACCAAAGGACAGTAGCTTATCTCCTTGACTTTGGCACAAAATTTGCCTGTTGATCCTTTGCTTCCATGGGTCTGAATGCTACTGGTTCTGCTTGAAGAAGAACCTATTCTTTGTTCTATCTCATCATCCGTGCCCTCTTGGCAGCACCACTTTGCTCATCCTAGCTCCCACATACACACCCACAACAACCAATCCCTCTTGTCACAGCCAGACAGGAGCAGTTATCAGGACTGCATATGCCAAACAGGAAAAGCGCATTTAGACTGCAGCTTAATCATGACCATGGAATTCCCGGGTACCTGTTTGGTTGACATGTACACAGAAAACTGTCCTTGAACCCCCAAACCATGGCAGTGATTGCTTAGTGATGGGGTCATGCTGACTGAGTACACACACCCCTCTCCCCCCCCCCCCACAACCTCCATCCACCACCAGCCCATCCACCCTCTCCAACAGAAATATTAGAATATCTGCTTACTTACTGTTACTTATTGGTTACTCTCTGGAACGAAAATGACTCAGCTTCCAGTGGACTGCAAGGGGTGTGGCCACAACAGGACCGGTGGCCTGCCAGGGGTGTGGCCAGAACACAACCGGTGGCCTGCCAGGGGTGTGGCCAGAGAACACAACCGGTGGCCTGCCAGGGGTGTGGCCACAACAGGACCGGTGGCCTGCCAGGGGTGTGGCCACAACAGGACCGGTGGACTGCCAGGGGTGTGGCCACAACAGGACCGGTGGGACTGCCCGGGGTGTGGCCACAACACGACCGGTGGCCTGCCAGGGTGTGGCCACAACAGGGACGGTGGACTGCCAGGGGGTGTGGCACAACAGGACCGGTGGACTGCCCGGGGTGTGGCCACAACAGGACCGGTGGGCCTGCCAGGGGGTGTGGCCACAACAGGACCGGTGGACTGCCCGGGGTGTGGCCACAACACGACCAGTGGACTGCCAGGAGTGTGGCCACAATAGGACCAGTGGACTGCCAGGGGTGTGGCCACAATAGGACCAGCGGATTGCCAGGGGTGTGGCCACAACATGACAAGCCAGCTCTGAAGTGGGACGGAAAATGAGACATGGGGAAAAAAAAAAGATCAAATACCTCGGCAAAAAAGGTCCTGCATCTGGTCTAAAAAAAAAAAAACGAAACAAACAACAAAAAAGAAACACAGACAAAAGAGAAGAACAAAATACACACAGGTAAAGAACAGATATTACACTTGACACAGACACACGCGCACCACACACACACGAGATATGTATGCTTGGAACAGACCTTAAAAAAATACACACACACAAAAAAAAAACAACCAAAAAGACTTGCATATTCC
This sequence comes from Conus betulinus, assembly GCA_016801955.1. Lineage (NCBI taxonomy): Eukaryota > Metazoa > Mollusca > Gastropoda > Neogastropoda > Conidae > Conus > Conus betulinus. The sequence goes on from JADBJO010003419.1 coordinate 168,554, forward strand.
AACTCCACATTCACATTGCACACTACATCCAAATGCACACCCCCACCACATAGTTTTTGTCTTGATACAAGTTGACGCCAAACTCGTTGTGGATGACAGAAATGCGAGCTCCCACTGCTGCGTCCGACCCATCTAGTTCCAAGGCCTGATGGTAATCCTGAAGGGCAAAGTTCAGTTCTCCTTGTTTGAAGAAGCAGTCTGAAAAAAAAAAAGGTATATATATTTCATTCTTTTTTTTCTATAAAACACAGAAATGCTATGTAATTTCTTGTGGTTGTTGTCCATGGTGTTGTAGCCATTATACTGCACCACAAGCAGAGAGACCAACAAGCAAGCCGCCATGCTCTTCCCATGGACACACCCTGTCAGAAGTTGTGTCCCTTTGAATGTGCAATGGCGTTGTGCTGAGCAAAACTGATTCGTTTCCCAAAAAGCTGAAAACTAGAAAACAGCTAAACTGAAGATATCAAAAGCTGATGAATTGTTCTTCCTCTTGGCAGTCTCAAACAAGAACAAAGCAAGCAAAAAAAAAAAAAAAGACAGAAAATGACTAGGAATGGGAGATTGGATGGTGGCAAAGTTTTTCCTCTTCCAAAATTCTGTACAACAGGGAGGTGAGAGGTGTGTGTGTGTGTGTGTGTGTGTGTGTGTGTGTGAGTGTGTGTGTGTGTGGTGTGTGTGTGTGTGTGTGTGTGTGTGTGTGTGTGTGTGTGTGTGTGTGTGTGTGTGTGTGTGTGTGTGTGTGTGTCTGTGTCTGTGTGTGCTGGGGGGAAGGCTTCCCTAAGGTGAACATTCATACACACTGGTTCTACAGCTAAGCACATTTAGTGGTCAGTAGGTGCTTAGAATGTGTGGAATCAGAACAGGCACCCATCAATTCAGTCACAGAGACTTGGCAGCAGAGCAGTGTCTCTGCGGTGGGTTACCTGTTGTATTGAGCAATGCCTGTGGACTGTGGGTGCTGAGGCTGCAAAAGAGCAATGATGGGTACAGTGGTGCATGAGGAGGCCTGAATAAGCAGTGTGGGAATAATACTATTAAGAATGGAAAATCAGACAGCAAAAACAAAACTCCCCCTTCCTCCCCCCCAACTATTCTAAGATCAGTACAAACACATCTGTTATACAGTCCCAGTCAGTCAGCTATCAAACAACAATGGTGCACATGAAGAAAAGCACACACATTGGTACCCTGCTCTCTCAGAATGGTGTTGGGAATCAGCTATTCCTCCCCTTTATCAGACTGGGAACATCCTCCCCTTTATCTACACTCCTTCACTTACCTCCCCTGTTGATGTACAACCCCTTCTCGTTCTTCTCTCCTTTGATGGCCTTGTTCAGCAGGATGACGGCCTCATCGTAGAAGCCCTTGGTGAAGCACTCCACGGCAAAGTCGTTGTAGGTCAGCAGAAGCTGTCGCTGAGCGTTGGCGTACACAGGGTTGTCCTCATTGTGGTCGCATTTGTCCAACGCCAGAAGAAAATCGTCGATAGCGGCGTTGAAGTCGTTCAGTTTGCGGTGCAGAGCCCCCCCTGCAGAAAGAAAGCGACAACAGTAAAACGTGGATGTTGGTCTTGCTCCTCGGCTGCTCTTATTGAAATGAACCTCAGGTTTGCCTGATTAGACCCCAGACATATAACAATCCCGTCATTTTTTTTAAAAAAATGAACTTGACAAACCCACAATTTTTTTTTTTCACAAAGATTTGTATTGGAGAATCTTTCCTCAAGCGAGAGAACACACTTCTTAAACCTGCTCACATGTGTTCAATTGAGATAGATCAACTCATGCACGCACACACACACACACACACACACACACACACACACACACACACACACACACACACACAAACACAGTACACTCAAAGGCACATCCACACAACACTGTATACTCAAAAACACATCCACACAACAAAGTATACTCACCTTGCCCCCTTCCCTTTCCCCCCCCCACACCCCCACACACACAAACCTTCCCCCATCCACCCCCCACCCCCTTCTGTCTCAGTATCTGCTGTGGTGGGTTGCTTGATAATGACCACCCCTACCTCCTACACACACACACACACACACACACACACACACACACACACACACACACACACACACACACACACACACACACACACACACACACACACACACACACACACACACACACACACACACACACACACACACACACACACACACACACGCAAAACACACGCACACACACCACCACAGACCTCAACACATGGTACTCGGCCACAGAGGGGTTGGTCTCAATGGCGATGGAGATCTTCTGCAGAGCCTCGCGGTGCTTGCCAGCAATGTTCAGCTGCATGGCCTGCAGCTTGCTCTCCGCGGCCTTGGCCTCCAGCGTGCGCATCATCTCCCGCGCCTCTGGGTGGTCCACCGACAGACCCAGTGCATCTTTGACGTCATAGTAACACAGCGTCGTCTGCAAACAGGACAAGGCCAACTGAACAACTGTGGACTTTTATTGTGCCACTGAGGATATTCCCGTCCTCAGATCAACAGCTCTTGCCTTCTTCTTGGATTGTTGATAATGCCTGTTGTTGACAGAAAGGGAGAAGTTACTATGTGTAACGCATACCTACCATGTTTTTCTGGAATTTCCCTCATATAGAAATCGTTCCTGAAATCCTGAATTTAGGTCTTTTTTTTTTTTTAATCCAGTAAATTTCAAAACTTTGAAAAATGAGGGAGGTAATTTCTGAATAGGAATTGATATAGTATTGCAGAGTAAAGCCCAAACGATGTTATATGGATGTTGGCGACAGTACGTACAGATATGCGTTTTCTTTTTAAATCCCAATTTTGTCATCTAAAACATATAGGGGCAGGAAATGCTGTCAGTCAAAAGCCAAGCCAAGCTGCCCCCCCCCCCCCTTTCAGCACAGCCCCACCTTTTTTATCCTTTGGTTCCCAAAGTTTGACTCCAGAAGTTGGCAAATATGGTGACATGATGTGTGCATTATGCAGGACAGCTTTACCAGTTCCACAGACTGGAAGCCGACAAACTACAACAGGAACACATCTTTGCCCTTGCCCAAGTCTCAGTTTGAGGTTTTGTTGTCATTATGTGTACTTAATAATCACTGCAATATCAAGTGGAGAGCTACATCAGGTGCATTTATCTGACCATAAACCTATCTTCCTTTTATGAAGACTGTGTGTTGGATGAATGTTGTCCCACCGTCCAGAGGGGGCAGCTACTTGTGCTGAGTCTGGTCCATTCAGTAACAGTGCACAGAAACTTGTTGACAATGGTGCCTCTGACAAGCACTCGTCAGTAACAGCACACAGAAACTTGTTGACAATGGTGCCTCTGACAAGCACTTGTCAGTTACAGTACACAGAAACTTGTTGGCAATGCTGTCTATGACAAGCGCTCATCAGTAACAGCACACACAGAAACTTGTTAACAATGCTGTCTATGACAAGCACTCATTCAGTTACAGTACACAGAAACTTGTTGACAATGCTGTCTCTGACAAGCACTCGTCAGTTACAGTACAAAAAAACTTGTTGACAATGCTGTCTCTCTGACAAGCACTCATTCCAGTTACAGTACAAAGAGAAACTTGTTGACAATGCGGTCTATGACAAGCACTCATTCAGTTACAGTACACAGAAACTTGTTGACAATGCTGTCTCTAATAAGCGCTCATTCAGTAACAGCACACAGAAACTTGTTGACAATGCTGTCTCTGACAAGCACTCATCCAGGACATGGACACTGAAGGCAAATCTAAATGACACTGCAACAAAAGCAGGCCATGAAGAGCATGGACTGAGATTTTTTGGTTACAGACGATCATGAAGGATGAGGGTCAGGATGCTAAGCAGTTTCATTCTGGTTTGAAACCACATGAACAGGCTGTGCTTTATGTTTCCAAGCATAATATATCCTAACATCGATCAGGCCTGAGAGATACAGGCACCTGCAATGCTGCTGAGGACATTGGAGTAACTCTCTCACAGACCCATCCCTAAGAGGATGAAACTCAACTGTGAGGCTGTAGCCTTTCCATTTGGACCCATACCACACTAAACTCTGAGCAGCAGCAGCTGGTTTGAGAGGTAAAATCTCTAACAGATAAATGTATGCGGTAGGATTCCGACCTTTGACCTCACAGCCTGTAATCTGCAATGCTAACCATAGCACAAGGGCCGTTCCCTAACACCTCCTACTCATGGGTGATATGATGAGGGTGTGTGCAGGCTCTATGGGAGGACAGGGGGAAGCTCACATTGCGGAACATCTCGTGGAGCCGTGCCCTCATGATGTAGAGGTCAGGATTGTCGTTGTCCACTTCCAGTCGTTTGTTCACCAGGGCCAAGCACTCTCCATGTCTCTGCAGCGCCGCCAAGCAGCTGATGCTGCAATCACACACAGCACAAGTATGTAATGAGAGAAAAACAAGCAAGCCACCACATTCTTGCTATCAACACAGGCTGTGTGGAAGGTGCGTCCCTTTGCTAGATAAACACAAAGCAAACAGGGACAGAGATGCTGGAGGACCCTTGTCGGTGCCCCTATGCCCAGAAGGGGTTGTAGGTGAAAGTAAGTAAGCTTTGTTTTTTCATGAAACCTGAAACCACAGCGAATTAACTGAGTAAACAAACTCCATGGCAGCCTCACTTACTGTAATGATATTGTTTGTTTATGTTGTTGCGGTTCTTTCACTCATTTCATCCAGAGAGAACTACGGCTGAACCATAAAACATTCTAGTCCTAGTATTCAGTATACTAAATTGCGCAGAGACTGAGAAATAACCATGTCTTCACACAGAGAGAGTCAGGGTGGAAGTAAGGAGATGGTAGCATGCAGCTGGCAGAGTCAAAGAGAGGGCTTTCCCACCAGCTGGGAAGGACTGTTCATTAATGCTGACAGGCAGTGCCAGAGCTATGCTTAGGGCTGTTGCAATGGGGTACTGTTGGCCACACTCCTGTATTGACTACAGGGCAAAGTAACATGTATAGTGCATGTATGCATATCACTACACATACCTGCCGATATAAACTGATAGTTCTATAGGGCATATATGCATACTACTACACATACCTGCTGAAATAAACTGATAGTTCTGCATACCAGAATCCCCTGTGACATCACATGGGGAAGTTTCTTCCTGCTCGCATCGTTGGCTATGTGAAGTTCAAACCCCACCCATGCTTCGATCTCACAGTTAACTGCAGCCACAGTTAACACCGCCATATCTTTTTTTTTTAAAGAAAAGATGTATCCCAGCATCCTAGGACTAGGCTTAAAACAGACACAGGGAAAACAATTCCAGAGAGTTATCTGAAAACTAGACAACAAGCATCAACAACAGTAGTAGTCCTTGCAAGATTGTGCAAGACACAAATGTAGTATATACAGGGTTCATCTTACCAATGAACACATGTTATCAAGTTTATATCTTACCTACAAATGTAGTATCTGATGGTATTAGGGTTCATCTTACTTACAAACATGGTATTCAACATTGTTGGGGTTCATCTTACCTATGAAAATGGTATCCAACATTACCAGGGTTCATCTTACCTACGAATATGGTACCGACGTTATCAGGGTTCATCTCAGCAGCACGGGAAAAGGCCTCCAGGGCTTCTGGGTAGAGGCGCTGATCGAAGAGGCACTGGCCGTGGAAGTAGAAGAGGAAGGTGAGCCTCTGGTAGGCGGCCATGTCGTTGCTGGCCAGCAGGCAGGCCTTCTTGTAGTTCAGGATGGCCGACTGGAAGTCGCAGATCTGAATGAAGGCTTCCCCCCGCTGCCGGTAGAAGGCAGCTTCGTCGCCCTTCAGGTTGATGGCCTTGTTCAGCGCCGTGATGGCCTCCACCCAGCGGCTCTCCGACTGCAGGCGCAGCGCCCTCTGGTAGCTGAGTGTGAAGGGTTCCATGAATGGCATTGTTGTGTGATGCACTTACACTGTCATAAATCACCTGTTTAGAAGGTCTCCATTATCTTTGTCATAATTCTGACTAAAGAAATATGATGAAATCTACGAGAAAAAAAGATGGGTTAAAAAAAGACCCCACTTATTGAGTTTGGCAACAATTCTTGAATCCACCTTGCCATTATGCAAGCAACACACACACACACACACACACACACACACACACACACACACACACACACACACACACACATACTCACTGTTCATAGGCCCTATTATGGATGATTTCACTCAGGCTGTAGGTGACCGTTTTGACCTCACTCCATTCATCAGTCGTGAAGATTCCCTGTTTCCGCTGCTGCTGAGCCGCCTGAATCACCTCCTCGTCGACTGCCGTCGAAAACACAGCAGCTGGTTGCTGCCACAGACCAAAGGGGAGGTAAGAAGTGAATGTGTACATGAACCATGTTGGATAATCATGAGTAGGAGTTGTAAGTGGGTTTGGGTGGGTGTTTTTTTTTTATCTGTGGGGCCTGAGACGTGAAAGATATAAACACACACACACATGCATGCACGCATGCACACACACACACATGCAGGCACACACACACACACTCACACACACACACACACACACACACACACACACACATACACATGAGCGTGCGTGCAAAAATAAAGATGAACTTAAACAGCAATCTATTTTCAAATATTAACAAAATCCAATCTGATTTTGCTGCATAGTAAATAAACATTTAACATTTAAGTTTAAGCAGAAGTTAACATGTAACATTATTATCTATTATCATCTAGTGTAGACACCTCTTACGCATAAGTTTCTATGCATATGTGGACACTTTCTGTTCATATATAAAATAACTCAAATGGAAGAAACATATCGTACAAAATCAAGACATAAAAATGCTGACATAATTGTAAATAGAAAATAATTACATTTGAAATGCAAAGTATTATTCTATAGAGGGGAAAATTTTATCTAATAAAAATCATATCTTAACATTTGAAATCATATTGAATATGCAATCGGTTTAATTCAAACTGAAAAGTTATAACACAATTTAAAACAACTGGAAAACTGGTGTTCAGAGACTGCAATCTAATAAAATCACAATCTCTATAAAGAGACATCTGTTTTTTTTTACAAACCGAAAAGAAAAAAAATGTTTATACTATTAGAAGACAAATAACCAATGAAATATCTGCAATACTAGTTATTACATCATATCATTGTAATGGATAGCCTATCCCCCCCCCCAAAAAAAAAAAAAAAAAAAAATATATATATATATACATTACATAACTCATTATCATTGTAATTATAAAGAATATTCACAAATAAAATTAACAGCTTGGCATGAGCAGTCATCAGCTACATAGCCCTGACTTCAGAACTGATCAACAGGGACAACAAACAGGACCCACAATGATGCCACAATCCAATGCTGCCACTACATCCAAGTGCACCAACATTCTTCACCGCTATCCCACCCCCCCTCTCTATCCATCCCACACCTATCAAACAAGAGCAATCACAAATGATTGATAATCACCCATGCCCCAAAGCATTTCACACTCTCAACTGACACCGATACCCCAACGCATTTCACACTCTCAATTGACACCGACACCCCAACGCATTTCACACTCTCAATTGACACCGACACCCCAACGCATTTCACACTCTCAATTGACACCGACACCCCAACGCATTTCACACTCTCAAATGGCACCAATACCCAAATGCTTTTTCACACTCTCAAATTACACCAACACCCAAACATATTTCACACTCTCAAATTACACCAGCACCCAAACATATTTCACACTCTCAAATGACAGATACACACAAAAGCATTTCACACTCTCAATTTGACACAATACACTATCTAGTGAGTCAATTCAGTGGGAAAAGAAAAGAAAAGTTTTCAGACTTCTATCAGAAGATGGTGGAGAGGCAGAATGTCTACGCTGATGTGGCAGCTGATTCTAAATGGAAAAGGCTTGACAGGCAGACAAATGTGTTTATACAGACAGTGGGAATTAACAAACAGTATGCATCAGAGGAAGAATGGAGGTCACGTGATGGCATGTACAGGTGCCACAGTCACTCAAACATCGGCGACAGGGGGATGTGATGAATTTGTAACAGACAGCTGTGATTTGCTGAAGATTCTTTGCCGAGTATTGAGTCAGTGATGAAAATGTAATAGTGAAGTTATATGGTCAGACATAGAGAAGCAAAAAAAAAACCAAGGTGGACGGCATAATTTGGGGACTTTCTGTAACATAACAATGACACAGCATGGCAGTTAGACAGAACACTGTCACAGTAATCGAGACCAGACAGTACAAATGGCAAGAAGATGATGGATGAAAGGAACTCCCCAAAGTTCCAGAAATCGACTCTGACAGACAGGAGCAAGATGCTGTTAAAAGGAAGGGTCTGGTCAGACGTTGCACTGAGCATACAATGCACAGCATACAAACAGAAGTACAGAGAAGACCCAGGAGTCTGGGAGATCTCTAGGTGATGGAAGCAAGGGGGGACTCAATGACTTTGGCGGAAAGATCATAATCAAGTTAGTTTTCGTTTTTTTTTTTAGTTCCTCTGTTGTCCATCATTCAGTGGCTGGGACCAGATACACAGCACTGAGTGCTTTTAGTCATTGCTGGAAGATGACACACAGGGAGATGACACACAGGGAATATGACACACAGGGAGATGACACAAAGGAAGATGACACACACACGGAGAGACACACAAAGGAAGATGACACACAAGCAGATGACAAACAGGAAGAATACACACAGGAAGATGACACTCAGGGAGATGGCACACAGGAAGATGACACACAGGAAGATGACATACAGGAAGATGACACACAGGGAAACGATACACAGAAAGATGACACACACAGGGAGATGACACACAAGCAGATGACACACAGAGAAGGATACATACACAGGAAGATGACACATGGGAAGATGACACACAGAGGAAGAATACACACAGGAAGAATACACACAGGGAGATGACACACAGGAAGATGACACACACTGGAAGATGACACACAGGAAGATGACACACAGGAAGATGACACAGGGAGATGACACACACAGGGAGATTACACACACAGGGAGATGACACACAGGAAGATGACACACACAGGAAGATGACACACACAGGGAGATGACACACAAGGAGATGACACACACAGAGATGACACGCACAGGGAGATGACGAAGATGGCACACACACAGGAAGATGACAGACATGGGAAGATAACACACTGGAAGATGACACACACACACACACACAGGAAGATGACACACACAGGAAGATGACACACAGGAAGATGACACACACAGGAAGATTGACATATGGGAAGATGACACACACAGGAAGATGACACACACACAGGAAGATGACACACACAGGGAAGATGACACACACAGGAAGATGACAGGAACACGAAGATGACACACACAGAGGAGGAATGACACACAGGAGAGATACACACACAGGAAGATGACACACAGGAAGAATATACACACAGGAAGAATACACACACAGGAAGATGACACACACAGGAAAGTGACACACAGGAAGATGACACACTTGTGTCCAGAAACAAAAACTCAATGTCGTAACAGAAAAGGTGATGGAAAAGAGAATGTTGATTTACGATGGAGAGAGAGAGAGAGAGAGAGAGAGAGAGAGAGAGAGAGAGAGAGAGAGAGAGACAGACAGACAGACAGACAGACAGACACCCAGAGAGAGAGACACAGAGAGACAGACAGACAGACAGAGACAGAATGAAGTAGAAAATATTTAAACTTTCCTTTTTGCAACTCATGAAAACTTCGCCTATGAGGTGCAACTGACAGCTGATGACAATCATCACAGGCACAGAGATGGAAAGTATTTGGTTTCCAGTTCACTGCAATGTTTCATTTCAAAATGGATGAAGAAGAGATCAGGAGAATAAGTATAAATTTCAAACAAAGAAAAAGAAGGAAAAGATATACACACAGAGGTATATAAAGAAAAAAAAAGTGAAATGTTATAGCTGTTCACACACGCTACATAGCGCTTTCTCTCTTCTTGTCATTATCATCTTATGACCAACCTCATGCATATATCCAAATCTACTTCAGTTATGAAGAATGCTTACAGCAAATAGAAACACAGCCAGAACCCAAACCCACATGCACACTGCATCAGAGCACCATGCTGTCAGCAATGAGAAAGACCAGGAAAAAGGTACACACAGCACACAAAGCTGTAAACATTTTGAGTGTGTGGGTGTGTGGGTGTGCATGCAGGCATGTTCATGTCTACATGTGTGTGTTTGTGTATATGTGTGTGTATGAGTGCATACATCCTTGTGCAGAAGACGGTGGGTGGATGGGTGAGCAAAACCATGCATGTGTGTGTATGTGTGTGTGTGTGTGTGTGTGTGTGTGTGTGTGTGTGTGTGTGTGTGTGTGTGTGTGTGTGTGTGTGTGTGTGTGTGTGTGTGTGTGTGTGTGCATGTGTATAAGTGCAGTGTGCATGATGAGTGTATGTGTGTCTGCCTGCCTACCTACCTGTCTGTTGGTCTGGCTGCACATCTCGATGTGTACATCTACCTTGGTGTGTGTGTATGGACTGTTTGTGTGTCTATATAGAGTTCCATTCTGGTCTGAGACTGCATGACAAGGGCTGTACTGTATGCTTCCCTCATACTACATCCCAGCGTTAGCCAGGCCCAAGGATACAGACACTTGCAGGTTTGGTCAGGAAATGTGAGCTAAAACCTCAGAAAGGCATCCATGAAGTGGATGAACCTCAACAGTGTCATTCCAGTCTTCCCCACTGAACCCACAGCAAACTCAACTCTGGGAAGCAGCTGGTCATGGTCAGAAAAATCACATCAATATAAACCGCTCTGATGGGAATCGAACCCATGACCACCCAGCCGAGAATCCACAACGTCAACCACGGGGCCACAGCAGCTGGTCAACACGAGAGTTCAAGCAGTTTACTCACAGACCCACGCACAGTCTGTCCAACGAGTTTTTTTTGTCACAACATATCTGACAGTCTGTGTGCAGTAAAGTGTGAAGCTATGATGCCGAGTGGCTCTGGATCCTCCCCTTTGATGTGGATTTGCAGCACAGATCCACACCCACATTGGGCAGGTTTGTCCCTGGGTCACATTCCATCGGTAAATGTTGTCTGGTTGAAAGGGGGCTGTAAAGGTTGTCTGGTTGAAAGGGGGCTGTAATGTTGTCTAGTTGAAAGGGGGCTGTAAATGTTGTCTAGTTGAAAGGGGGCTGTAAATGTTGTCTGGTTGAAAGGGGGCTGTAAATGTTGTCTGGTTGAAAGGGGGCTGTAAATGTTGTCTGGTTGAAAGGGGGCTGTAAATGTTGTCTGGTTGAAGGGGGCTGTAAATGTCTGGTTGAAAGTGGGTCTGCATTTTTGGCATAACCTGCTCATGGATAGGGGAGAGGGGGCTGGGGAGTAAAAACAAAAAACTTCTTTGCGGAGGTAATGATTTGTGCTTAATCTGCACACACAGATGGTGTGAGGGGAGGAAGGGATGATAACAGCAAAAAAAAATAAACACAAAAGAGCCTGGATGTGCGTCGACAAAACAAAAATTTCTTTGAGGGGGTAACAATTTGTGCATAGCTTGCTCATCGATGGGGGTGGGAGGTGGGCAGGATGCAAAAAACAAAGGAACCTGTAGGTGGGTGACAGAAATCAAATCTTCTTTGTGGAGGTAATAATTTTGGCATAACCTGTAGGTGGGCGACAGAAATCAAATCTTCTTTGTGGAGGTAATATTTTGGCATAACCTGTAGGTGGGCGACAGAAATCAAATCTCTTTGTGGAGGTAATAATTTTGGCATAACCTGTAGGTGGGCGAGGTGGGCGACAGAAATCAAATCTTCTTTGTGGAGGTAATAATTTTGGCATAACCTGTAGGTGGGCGACAGAAATCAAATCTTCTTTGTGGAGTAATAAATTTGGCATAACCTGTAGGTGGGTGGCAGAAGAAATCAAATCTTCTTTGTGGAGATAATAATTTTGGCATAACTGCTCACAGGGGGGGGGGGGGGGGGGGGGGGGGGGGGGGGGGGGGGGGGGGGGTGTCAAAAAAAGAAGGCCAAAAGAACCTGGATATGGGTGGGAAAAAATAATCTTCTTTGTGGAGGTAATAGCAATAGGTTAGTGCTCACATATACATATCTCCATGCTATTACGTAAAGCAACAGAAAATGTTTTTGTTTTTTTTTTTTTCTTAGTAACATATCAAAGATCACACTGGTTTATTCCGTACAACCTAAATATGCTAAGAATACACATGGCACCGTACCAAATTGATAAAAGAAAAGCAAACAAAAGAAAAAAACAAGCTGAAAATAAAAGAAAAACAAGCTGAAAACATTCCAACAGCAACAGCACAACTCTTCAGTGAAGCCAGCTTTCACACCTCAAAGAAAAAAAGGATAAAAAATCAACAAAAAACAAAAACAAAAACAGTTGCACAACACAGTGAAAATCTGAACAGTTTTTTTCTCTGTGCGTGTGATGGAGGTTAAGGCACGCTCGGCACATACCTGGGAACCGAATATCATGCGAAAAAAACTGTTGGGAATATACAGGAGACAGAATCTTACATGAGGCCAGGAGGTGTAAAAAAAAAAAAAAAAAAAAAAAAAAAATTTAAATAAATAAGGGAGACAACCCTTGCTCCCACAGATAATCAATGATATGACTATAGCTCCAAACAAGTTTGTTTTCCAATGAATTTGCCTGGTCCAGATGCAGACATATCTTAAAAGAAGGAGAGACTTCCTCAAAAAAAAAAAAAAAAAAAAGTTCCACACACTGCTGCCCATTCATTCCTAGCTATTGTACAAAAAAAAAAATTCAGAAATGAACAGACACAACTGAATATTTCTTCAAGACTGACCAAAGATGGATAACCCAGAGCACTGTCAAACAGAATAAAACAGCAGAACAGAAACTAGTACAACTAACTTTGGTATGACTGACACAAATATATCATCAAATTGTGCAGGGACATGTAAATGATACTTAACAAATAAAGGCAGAAACTAATACAACTAACTTTGGTATGACTGACACAAAATATCATCATAAATGTGTGCAGGGACATGTAAATGATACTTAACAAATAAAGGCAGAAACTAATACAACTAACTTTGGTATGACTGACACACAAATATCATCATAAATTGTGCAGGGACATGTAAATGATACTTAACAAATAAAAAGGCAGAAACTAATACAACTAACCTTGGTATGACTGACACAAAATATTATCATAAATTGTGCAGGGACATGTAAATGATACTTAACATATAATCTAGTTGCGAATGAAACGACTGCAGGCGGAAATCTAAACAATCTTAAATAAATGTCAGCGAACCGCCCAGAGAAACGTGGACACAACGAGTTACAAGACAACACACAATGCGTTTCGACCTCTTAGGTATCCTCAGGTGAAACAAAGACGGACAAAATAACGAAAATGCACTTAGCTTTGATCGCTTCAGACTGCTTCTGAGGCCTCCTTGTGCTGAACTCAGTAGCAATCTGAAGCGATCAAGCTAAGTGCATTTTCGTTATTTTGTCCGTCTTTGTTTCACATGAGGAAGACCTAAGAGGTCGAAAACGTTGTGTGTTGTGACTCGTTTGTCCATGTTTCTCTGGGCGGTTCGCAGACATTTATTTAAGATTTGTTAACAAATAAAGGCAGAAACTAATCAACTAACCTTGGTATGACTGACATAAAATATTATCATAATTTGTGCTGGGACATAAAACAATACCTAAAAATAAGGGAGACAACTTTTCCTTTCATGGTGGGAAAAACATTACATACCCATAACTCCAAACAGTTCCATGAATTTTGTATGATTTTATTGCAGCAAACACCAACTCACCAACCAGAAAATAGGTTATGGCTGGACTAAGGATGCTGCACGACATTTGTGCTTTCAAAGGGGGAGGTCTGGTTTGAATCAAAGTGTCTTTACAGGCAGAAAAAGACACAGAGAGGGGCCAGTTTCAAGCTTCAAGATCCATACATATCATTTCACATGCAGTGGGAACAAGGGTTCCAGTAGTTTTCATTTGCGTCTGGAGACAAAACTGACAGCATTCAAAATGTTCTGTCACAGCACTGCCTTACCCAAGTCAAGAACACTTTACTATCTCCTTAGAGAAATCAAGAGTGGCCATAAAAAAACAAATCATCACAAATCATGAACCACACCCACCCATCCACCCACCCACCCACTCGTACACACAGAATAATATAACATATTGTTCTTCGTCCAGAGGGGAGAACATTGTAGTTTTTTGAAAGAACATGGGCCGTCCAGAGAGGAGAACATTGTAGTTTTTTGAAAGAACATGGGTCGTCCAGAGGGGAGAACATTGTAGTTTTTTGAAAGAACACAGGGGAGAACATTGTAGTTTTTTGAAAGAACATGGGTCGTCCAGAGGGAGAACATTGTAGTTTTTTGAAAGAACATTTTCGTGAGGCGAGAACATGGGACAGAACATGGGTCGTCCAGAGAGGAGAACATTGTAGTTTTTTGAAAGAACATGGGTCGTCCAGAGGGGAGAACATTGTAGTTTTTTGAAAGAACATGGGTCGTTCCAGAGGGGAGAACATTGTAGTTTTTTGAAAGAACATGGGTCGTCCAGAGGGGAGAACATTGTAGTTTTTTGAAAGAACATGGGTCGTCCAGAGGGGAGAACATTGTAGTTTTTTGAAAGAACATGGGTCGTCCAGAGGCGAGAACATTGTAGTTTTTTGAAAGAACATGGGAACTGTCGGCAGCAATGTTCACAGCTTTTTTGTGTGACACAACATTCATACAATTTACCTATCTGTTCTCGCTTTTTTACTGATAATTTTTCCACATGTATTCACCACTCTTTTTAAAATGTTTTTGTTTTTCATGCTATGACTTCCAAACTAGCTTCAAAAGCCAAAAGACAACACTGATTCTACAAAACAATGATGAAAAACATATTCAATATGTCCTTTTTAACAGCAAGAGACCAAAGTTTATGAAGACAGTATATTCTAGATTGGCATTTTTGTAGATACATTGAGTATTTGCATTAATATTCAGCTTATAATCTAAAATAAATATTTATATTCACTTACACGTTCCATTTTGGTGTTTTCAATAGACAAATGTGGGACAGAAGCTGGGTTTCTTCGAAAATCAATGACCATCTCCTTCATCTTTCTAACATTTAAATCTAGACAGTTCTCTTTGCACTATGTACAAAGACGTTCCACCTCTTGAAAATAAATGGCATCTGAATTTGACCAGTTCTTCTAAAGCAAATCACTGAAGTACTTTATGACAGGAGTGACAAAAGAACCAGTACAATCATTTGTATAAAGAGTAAAGAGTACTGGGGAGAGAACGGTGCCTTGAGGTGCACCCAGTGAATGTGGTTCTTGTTGAATATTTTCCTTCAAAGCGTACGCACTGTAACCTGTTGACTAAAAAGTTCACCATCCATAACATCAATTTTGGATTGACCTTGTAAGTTTGGAGTTTCTTTGCCATAATGTGTGGCATGGCATAATAGTATTAAAAGCTGATGAGAAATCAATACACAGGATGCAAACAAAAGAATCTTTGTTTTCCAGATGTGTGTATGCATGGTTTAAAAGAGTGTGATTATTGCATCATCTGTACTTCTGTTCTGTTTGTATGCAAACTAGTATGGATCACAAAGCTGTTTGACTTGTGGAAAAAGAATCTGATGGACAAGGCGTTCAAAACATTTCATTACAAGAGATGTCAAAGCACCAGATCCATAGTCATTCAAAATGCAAGGATTTCTTGTTTTGGTACTGGACAAAATTGTTTTTTTTTTTTTCCAGATAGAAGCAACAACTCCACAATTCAAAGACCATGAGAACAACCTACAGAAAACATACGACAGCTGCTTCTGAACAGGATTTTAAAAGACTTCCACAAATGTTGATGGTGCAGATTTCTCAGCGTATGTGTAGCTGCATGATTTGGGTGGAAGGATCGCAACAAGTTTTTGTCCCCACAGAGTGACCTTTCACCCCACATGAGTGACAGACTTGACTCCTCAACCTTACTGTCTCACATGAACCTCACTGACTTCCTCATCACAGGAACCCTACTGACTTCCTCATCACAGGAACCTTACTGACTTCCTCATCACAGGAACCTTACTGATTTCCTCATCACAGGAACCTCACTGACTTCCTCATCATCACAGGAACCTCACTGACTTCCTCATCACAGGAACCTCACTGACTTCCTCTTCCTCATCACAGGAACCTCACTGACTTCCTCATCACAGGAACCTCACCGACTTCCTCATCACAGGAACCTCACTGACTTCCTCATCACAGGAACCTCCTGACTTCCTCATCACAGGAACCTGACTTCCTCATCACAGAAACCTCACCGACTTCCTCATCACAGGAACCTCACTGACTTCCTCACAGGAAACTGACCTCCTCATCATGACCTCCTCATTCTTCCTCATCACAGGAACCTCACTGACTTCCTCATCACAAGAACCTCACCGGCTTCCTCATCACAGGAACTTTACTGATTCAGTGGAATGTGGCCTAAAACCCTCTCTCGTGGGCCAAACCTGCTTGAAAAAAGAAAAAAAGCAGGAGGGCAGGGTACCTGAAGGGGGGCGTGGGGTGGGGTGGGGGGATGGGTTACCTGGTGGAGTCCCTTGTCAAGGGTCGGGGAGGTGGGGGTGGCGGTGGGGGTGGGGGTCAGGGGGAAGGCCTCTGAAGCTGAAGATTTTCGGCACTTCTGTCAAGTACAATCTGGGCAGTTTTAGGGCAGCTTATGATTCACTGAACAGACCACAAGACCATGCTTTTCACAAACTGACGATGAATACCAGTTACAGAGACACAAAGAAGTTGCAGGGATGGACAAGCTGGTCCTTGTTGACCATGGTTTGTGTTTACCAATATTGAAATTCTGCTGCCCGATTTGAAAAGATAAATGATTGCTTGCTCTTCAGTTTCACTGTTCTGAGTGTTGATTATCTTGCCTGAAGAAAACCAAAGAGGTCGAAGCATTTCATGTTTTGTCTTGTAATTGGTTGACCCTTTTGTCTGGCAAATGAAATCATAATTTTTCTTTAAAATTTGTTTCAATTTCTACCAGCAGTCATCTCACTTTGAAAGTAACTTTAGAAAACTGTCAATCTGAATATCAGAAATAAGTTTGTGTTTACTGGAATCTTATGAACCAGCCCAGCTTCAAGTAAGCTTCATGAGAAAGAAAAATGTCCATTGTTCTTCAAGCAGATGGACAAAGGCACAAGGTTCCACTATCATGTAATATCGATAACAGCATCAGCTTGCTGACATTCTTATATTGAAAATTAAGTTTGACTCCCACTGTCACACTCTTTTCTAAACCCTCAGCATAGAGTGAGAGCAAATCAAAGAGAGAGAAAGACAGAGACACAGAGAGAGAGACAGAACAAGACAAGACAAGACAAAATTCTTTATTTACGAGGATAATAGATAAGCACTGGTGTGATTTTTTACATCCAGTCCTCACCCTGAGTAGGGTCAACAATGCAAAATATGATAAGAGAGAGAGAGAGAGAGGAAGGGAGGGTGGGAGACAGAGACAGACAGACAGACAGAGAGAGAAAGAGATAGAGATAGAACATTTGTGTTGCTTATCTTTAATTTTCATGTTGCTGTTCACTGTAGGCACCTAGATAAGTGGCACTATGCTAACGTCGGTTACCCATGATGTATCACACATGCCAAAAGCATCACCTTCCTCATCTGCACCACCTTTGTCAGTGCCTCTACTTTCCACCCATGCCTACTTCTGTCTGTTTGACACCACAGTCATAATCTTAAAAGTCTCCTCATTCTGCTGAATGAATAGCATCAGATTCGTGATTGTTGGTGAAACAGTACTGATACGCCGACCAAACATGGTGCCAAAGGTTTGGCAAAAACACTGATCAGCATTTGGACAGACTGTTCTTGACATCCTTACCAAAACATTAAAAAGAAAAAAAAAATTTGGCCCTGACACAGTAATTTCTGTAATTCCACCAAATTAGTAAATTCTGGTTTCCAGCCCATCTGGACATGTGCTTTCATCCGCACTCTTTACAACTGGTGTGTTTCCTGAGATTTACATCATTATCAGGTGTTTGTCTGGATGTAGTCATCGACTCTGAGTTCCCCACTTTGGAACACCAACACAGTGCTTAGCATCTGACCTTGCAACTCCCCTCCCCTTCCTTCCCTTTCTCTCTCACACTCACACACACACTCTCTCTCTCATACACACACACACACACACACACACACACACACACACACACACACACACACACACATCAATATGCTATCTTAGAGTAGAGATGATTTAACTAAAATGCAGTGCCATTTTCTGGACTTATACTTCAGAATTTCCTTTGAGGTACTAGTGACTTTAACACTTTTGGATACATGACAGTCACTACTATCAAAAATAATCTCAAACTGCCCCCATAACAAAGCAATTAAGGATTATTGAAAGACCATGTTAGAAAACAAGATACTGATATAGAAAGGAAAGACAGACAGACATAAAGAAACATCTTTATGTACGAGACATACAGACTTCTTTGTTCAGCATATGGAAGAGAGAGAGAGAGAGAGAGAGAGAGAGAGAGAGAGAGAGACAGAGAGAGGCAGAGAGAGAGAGAATAGCAGAGAGGGATTGGTGGAGAACTGCATTTTGGTGGAAACAGCATTTTAGGGGCAGGACAGAAACATAAGGGAGACAACTAAAGAAAGTCAACCAGAAAGACTGAAGAACTCACATGTGGGTCGTTGGCGAGAGAATCCCCGATGCTACCCCCAGCACCCTGACCTTGAGATGTGGAGTCCCCTCCTCCTGTTGTGAAGCCGCTCTCTGTCATGCTGAGAGTTTCTTCCCCTGCGCCAGTCCCGGATGCCGTTTTTGTTGTTTCAGAATCTTTAGGCATAGTACTGTCGCTCTGCAGTTATCTGGGGAATAAGGTTGTCATTAAGATGAACGAGATGGAAATGTGAATGTATGTGTCTATCCGTCTATAGATGAACATATGTATATGTGCGTAAAGGGGTGGGGGGGGGGCAGGGGATGGAAAGAAGGGATGGTGGATACGTGCATGTCAAGGAAAGAATGACAATTACAACCAATCAAAATCTTGTCATGTATCACAATCACAATTTTTCCCAGCCATCATATCGCTCTGTGTTCAAAGCATGGACACAGAACACAACACACTACTGTCAGATAACACATTTATGTTAAGAGAATGTGTACAAAAGCATTCATGCAACAACAACAAAAATGAATTAAAAAAAAAAGAAAAAAAAAAAAACCCATCTGTCTTCCTGTTGGTGCTTTTGCTCGGACTTTCTCCAAATATTCATCATTTTGCACTGCCACAGTCGATGACGTCTATCTTTTTCTTTCTTTTTTTTTTGACATATTCTTTTAGGATTTACTTACTTTCACAACCAATTTTAATGTTCTGTTTGATTCCCATCACAAAGTAATTGATAACGTACTGTAATTGCTTGGTTACAGTTAGTGTTTGTAGTTGTCAAGAAAAAGCCAGTTTAAAAGTGTACCATCCACACACACACACATAAACACACACACACACACACACACACACACACACACACACACACACACACACACACACACACACACACACACATAAACACGCACACATACATGAACCACAGATACAACATGATTACAGATTGTCATGTTAATTCACATATAAGTCAAAAAAAATTTTTCACACCGTACAGGCAAGTACACATCGTTATCCTGTGCAAAGCTGAAACTGGGAAGCCTGTGTCTGCCTACAAGAAACTCAAAATACTGGTCAACGTGGCATGGTGGTTAGTGTCACGGGCTTGTGGGCTTGGAGGCCAAGGGTTTGAATCCACGAACAGGCATTTATTAGTGGCATTTCATCATCCCTGGCTGGCTTCTAATCAGAGTTGAGTGTGCTACATGTTCAAACAGAAACACCGGAAAACCACACAGCCAAGGTTCATCTACTCAATATATACCTGTTTCTGAGTGTAGCCCTGTTTCCTGACCAAACACTGCAGGTATCTGTGTCTTTAGGTTTGGCTGACACCGGGATAGATGATGAAAGGAAGTGCAGAGTACATCCCTGCCATGAAGCCTCAGACCAGAGCGGAACTCCACTGCATCATCGTCATCATCCTCATTGACAGTCACTCAAAAAAGTCGTTCCAATGCTGTGGTCCTGCTCTGCTCTCCTGGTGACCTTGGTTTCCATTGCCCTCTATTGGGTCAGGTCTTCATCAAAGGGCATTGGTATCAGCCAGCTCATGGGGATGATTGGACAGACTTAACACTGCCCTTTGGAGGAGGATGTACATTCACGCTGATTCTGCAGCAAAGTATTCATTGTCACTAGGAGGGGTCCTAGTAGGTTGTTTCCTGCATACATTGGATCAGAACAGGGCACAACAGAACAACAATACAATGAGTTGATAGCAGTGCAGTGTCTCTTCTGGTGGGGTTGCCTCATGATGGTTTGATTTTAATAGCTTTTCATGTGATTACCTTTATTTCCATCGGGTACGTCCACACGTGTACTGTGACTGTCCCCGTCCTCTCTGCTCCAGACGGATTCATCGTTGGTCACCATGGAGTGACCGTCCTCCTCTGCAATGGCCTTTCAGCGCTGAACATGACAAAGGAATCAGCGCTGAACATGACAAAGGAATCAGTGACAAAGGAATCAGTGCCTGAACATGACAAAGGAATCAGTGACAAAGGAATCAGTGCCTGAACATGACAAAGGAATCAGTGCCTGAACATGACAAGGAATCAGTGCCTGACAAAACATGACAAAGGAATCAGTGCCTGAACATGACAAGGACAAGGAATCAGTGACAAAGGAATCAGTGACAAAGGAATCAGTGCCTGAACCAGTGACAAAACATGACAAAAGAAAGGAATCAGTGCCTGAACATGACAAAGGAATCAGTGACAAAGGAATCAGTGCCTGAACATGACAAGTGACAAAGGATCAGTGCCTGAACATGACAAAGGAATCAGTGTGACAAAGGAATCAGTGTGAACATGACAAAGGAATCAGTGCCTGAACATGACAAAGGAATCAGTGACAAAGGAATCAGTGCCTGAACAAAGGAATCAGTGACAACATGACAAAGGAATCATCAGTGCCTGAACATGACAAAGGAATCAGTGTGCCTGAACATGACAAAGGAATCAGTGCCTGAACATGACAAAGGAATCAGTGCCTGAACATGACAAAGGAATCAGTGCCTGAACATGACAAAGGAATCAGTGCCTGAACATGACAAAGGAATCAGTGCCTGAACATGACAAAGGAATCAGTGCCTGAACATGACAAAGGAATCAGTGCTTGAACATGACAAAGGAATCAGTGCCTGAACATGACAAAGGAATCAGTGCCTGAACATGACAAAGGAATCAGTGACAAAGGAATCAGTGCCTGAACATGACAAAGGAATCAGTGCCTGAACATGACAAAGGAATCAGTGCCTGACATGACAAAGGAATCAGTGCCTGAACATGACAAAGGAATCAGTGCTTGAACATGACAAAGGAATCAGTGCCTGAACATGACAAAGGAATCAGTGACAAAGGAATCAGTGTCTGAAGATGACAAAGGAATCAGTGTCCAAACATGACAAAGAAATCAGTGCCTTAACATGAGAAAGGAAAGGGCGCTAGTGGGGGCTGAATGCCGACACACTGAGGTATCTGGAGATAAAAACTGGAAATGAACAGACACACACACACACACACGCACTCATACACACTGACACACACATACATGTGCACACATACACACATAAGTGCTCACCAGTTGGACTGTGACAGAACTGGCCACTAGTTCTACAGAACCTTTATTGTTTCTCTGGATGTGATATTGTCACAATGGAATAGCTGCCATCAACATTGTAAACTATTCCCATTCATGACCAGTCTCTCTCTCTCTCTCTCTCTTTTCTCTCTCTCTCTCTTTCTCTCACACACTGTATGAATGTACCAGGACTTAGTGCCATGATGCCAGATGTTCATATGCTGACATAGATGAGTGCAGGGCAGTTTCTTCTCTTTCTTTTCACAGCTCCCGCAGAGGAAAACCCCAAATCCCTGAAACTGTATGGGTCACATGTCCCTCCCTCCTCTTCCTGCCCCCCCCCCCCCCCCCCCAACAAACATCCCTCCTCATAACAATTTTGAAACTTATACAACCTAGTGCAATGCAACACAACCAGATATCCATCAGACTGGTTTATTGTCTACTTTTCAGTGCAGCCATGATCAAGGTCTCTTTTTCCACACAGCTTTTGCTGGTATCATTTTGACAGCGGCTTGCTGACATGTGACGTCAAAACATGACAATACTTTGCCTTCCACCAGGCAGACAAAATGGCAACTGCTCCCTCTAACAAAGTTTTCACGTGATCTTATGACCTCAGTGTGTTCTGCTAGTGAACAAAAAAAAAAAATGCAACCTATGAAAAGCGGATTCCACTCTATGTTTTTTTTTTCTTCTCCCCTGAACACATACTTTCCACTGGAATTTTTTCTTTTGTTTTGCAGTTTCTCTTTTTTTTTTTTTTTTATTCTGCTGAAATCTTTCAATTTGTAGAAAAGTGTAAGTCTAAGGTGGTGCAAGATTGCTCCCAGATGGTTTGTTCAGCAGTTGAGGACAGTACTTCTTTGGGTGCCACCTGTACCTCCAGGTGTATCTTTTCCTGCACATGATGGTGTTTAAAATCCTTCATGCCAGATTTTGCATAGGTGACTGTTCTTGTGCCTGTGGTTTGCGTGTTTCAGTGCTTTACAAATTCTAGTATCATCATCCAACTAGTTCAAGACACTACAAAGTTGGACACTTTTTACCGCTGTTTTTTTTTTTTATCTTGGCAAAGTCCCAGTTTAGCAGCCCCTAATTGTCTTGATTTTATTGATTGGTGCTTCATAAATAAAATGACTATTCTTTCCATACAGGGCTAATTAATAAGACAGCCACAGAAGAGGGCTGTTAAACTAGAATTTTATTGTGTTTTTCACCTGTTCATTCTATCATATATTTCAGGGTAGTGGGTGGGGGTGGGAGGCAAGAAGATGAGGGAGGGAGGGGGAAGGAGGGAGGGGGAAGGGAGAGGGGAGGCAGAAGGCCACCCCCAACTTTATTCAACAGGCACCAGTTGTTTTCGCAGCCCTTTGTGACACACATAGGCACAATGGCCTGACAAATTCTGCAGACCAATCGCAGACTGCTGTGCAGTGCGCAGTTCCCTCACCTGTCGCTCCTCCCCGAGGCGACCCGAAACGGCACGTGTGAAGTTCTGCTCCAGGGCGGGGAAGAACTGGTGGATGTTGACCAGCTTGGGGTCCTGGTGGTACTCCGTCACCTCCAGCTGGAAGGGGTTGTCCCCTGCACACAGCCACATGGCCCCACTCCACAAGTGTAGGAAAAACAAAATCACTTTGTGTTAAAAACAAACTTGAAAGAAGACTTTACTTCACCACGGAACAAAAGAGGCAAACAAATTACCAGACAAAAGATGGCGCAATGTGAGGAGATAGGTGACTGCTCGTTCTTTCTTTTCATAGTCTTGAATGTTGTTTGTCTTGCCAGAAGAAGACCCAAGTGGTCAGAGTGCATCGTGTTTTGTCTTGTAATCGGCAGAACTGTCAATTTTTCTTTTTAGTTTGTTTGTTTCGATTTGTGCCTGCAGTCACCTCCCTTTGAAACTCACTTTGCATTCTTCATAGCACTGTCTGTGTTCTTCATAGCACTGAGTTCTTCATAGCACTGTCTGTGTTCTTCATAGCACTGTCTGTGTTCTTCATAGCACTCTGTGTTCTTCATAGCACTGTCTATGTTCTTCATAGCACCGCTTTGTGTTCTTCATAGCACCGCCAGTGTTCTTCATAGTAGCACCGCCAGTGTTCTTCATAGCACCGCCAGTGTTCTTCATAGCACCGCCTGTGTTCTTCATGTGTAGCACCGCCAGTGTTCTTCATAGCAGCACCGCCTGTGTTCTTCATAGTAGCACCGCCAATGTTCTTCATAGTAGCACCGCCTGTGTTCTTCATAGTAGCACCGCCAGTGTTCTTCATAGTAGCACCGCCAGTGTTCTTCTTCATAGTAGCACCGCCAGTGTTCTTCATAGTAGCACCGCCAGTGTTCTTCATAGTAGCACTGCCTGTGTTCTTCATAGTAGCACCGCCAGTGTTCTTCATAGTAGCACCGCCAGTGTTCTTCATAGTAGCACCGCCTGTGTTCTTCATAGTAGCACCGCCAGTGTTCTTCATAGTAGCACCGCCAGTGTTCTTCATAGCACCGCCTGTGTGTTCTTCGTAGCACCGCCTGTGTTCTTCATAGTAGCACTGCCTGTGTTCTTCATAGTAGCACCGCCTGTGTTCTTCATAGTAGCACTGCCTGTGTTCTTCATAGCAGCACCGCCTGTGTTCTTCATAGTAGCACCGCCTGTGTTTCTTCGTAGCACCACCTGTGTTCATCATAGCACCGCCTGTGTTCTTCGTAGCACCGCCTATGTTCTCTTCATAGCACCGTCTGTGTTCTTCATAGCACTGTCTGTGTTCTTCATAGCACTGTCTGTGTTCTTCATAGCACTGTGTTCTTCATAGCACTGTCTGTGTTCTTCATAGCACTGTCTGTGTACCTGTCACACCTGCCATGTCAGGGCTAAGAGTATCTTTAAAAGGAAAACTCCGCTAAATATCAGTTTTGGATGTAGGATTGATGTTGACTGATAGTAGGTGAATTTCTGTTGTAAGTGAATGTGTTGAACAGGAGGGTTTGTTTTTCTTCTGAATGCCTCATTGATGACAATTATTAGCAAATTTATTCCATATGTGTTTGGGATTCATATTCTATGCTGAGTGACAGTTGATGAGTTGTTGTCAAATATATGTGCGTGCGTGCGTGCGTGCGTGCGTGCGTGCGTGCGTGTGTGTATTA
This sequence comes from Conus betulinus, assembly GCA_016801955.1. Classification (NCBI taxonomy): domain Eukaryota; kingdom Metazoa; phylum Mollusca; class Gastropoda; order Neogastropoda; family Conidae; genus Conus; species Conus betulinus. The sequence goes on from JADBJO010003419.1 coordinate 193,603, forward strand.
ACCTTTTCCCGACGCGCCGTGCGATAGTGACGGCAACTCTGTCGACCCGTTCATGACGAGCCATGCCCTGGTGACGGCAGCACTGCTCTATTGCCCGGACGTGCCGTGCCTCCGTGATGGCACAATTATAAAAAACTCCCATGTTCTCTCGTCTACCATCTAGGGGACGCAGCTGCCATAAATATTTAGAACAGGGTTCTTGCCACCGGAAGGGTAAGTTCACATGCACTAGCCATGACCTTTGTGACCCCAGTGTAGTCTGAACAAAGAGATCCGTCTGGCACTGGAAGGCACAAGTGGAATTTCCTGCTTCACCAATATATCGGGCAGAAGGAGAATGACATGTGGTTTTAGAACTGGTTCAGCAAAGTAGTTCAGAAAATGAGGGGGGTAAAGGTGTACAAGTTTATCAAAAAGAATCTGAGTTTGATTTTTATTTGCTCTGTGTATTTAATAGTTTTTTTATAAGTCTTATCATCTGAAGCCAAAACAGTGAAAAGTGTGTACTGTGCGCAATGATTTTTAATTCCTTAAAAAAAAAAAAAAAAAAAATTCACTTGGATTACACATACTGAATACCTCAGGCTTTCTCTCTGCATCTGTTCAAAGTAAGAGCGAAGTTTTATGCCCCTTTTCTTCCTCATTTGCTGTTGTCATACTAACCAAACAAACGTAAACAAAACTGTGTTCTCCTACGTTTTACTTATGTTGTTTCTGTAACAGTAGCGTTGCTATTTTACCCAAAATGTATTTAATTCTATGCTCATTAAAAAGTTCGCACTTTACCCTTTCCGTTGATATATATATAAACATTGCTTGTCAGGTTTATATTAGGAGACGTAAAATAAAATTTTAAAAAGTGCGAAAATCATGCGTCTGCAATGGTTGTAAGCACATGCAGTGCATGCGGAAGCAGGGAAGCGATGTTGCTCTGCCGCGCTCGTCTGGAAAGTATTAAAAGCATCAAAGAATGGACTTCTTCACCATGCTTCAGGATATATCCCCTTACAAGGTCTTATGAATACTATGGGAAGGAAGGGGAAGGGAAGAAGATACAGGGATGTCTCTTTGTGTCTCTTTGTTTGTTCTGTGTGCTGTGTTGTCATTTCTGCTGGGCGACTTGGTGTCATAAGCAGCATTCGTTTGCAGTTAAGTGCATGTGCTCACTTCATCAGGGGCAAGCAAAAGTTAGCCTAATTGTTCGTTATTGACTGTTTCCTGTTCTCTGCCTCATTTAAAATTTCTTTTCATTTTACACGGGTTTAAAAACAATCCAGCTATCTGAAATAAATTGTATGAAAATCATTAAAGGGAGAGAGAGAGAGAGAGAGAGAGAGAGAGAGAGAGAGAGAGAGGAGAGAGTGACAAAGATAGAAAGAGACAGACAGACAGACAGAG
>JADBJO010003419.1:200000-227500 GCA_016801955.1 Conus betulinus
CACACACTGACATTGATGTGTTTGTCAAATTTCCAGTTGCAGTTCTAGTATCACACACACTGAAATTGATGTGTTTGTCAATTTCCAGTTGCATTTGTTTGAAGTGTCACACACACTGGAATTGATGTGTTTGTCAAATTTCCAATTGCAGTTCTAGAGTTGCACACACACACACATTGATGTGTGTTTGTCAAGTTTCCATTTGTATTTGCAGTGTCACACCTACTGGCATTGCTGTGTTTGTCAAGTGCAGTGTTCCATTTGTGTGTTTTTCCAGTCCAGTGTCTTCATTCACACACTCTGGCACTGCTGTGTTTGTTGGCACAGGGGCAGCCAGACGTCAATCCCAGAATTACTCAAACAAGCAGCCCAGGCTGGCACGAAGCCCACCGACCCTCCAGCGCTAAAACAGGCTCCATCAGCAAAGTCCCACAGGGTCGAAAGGTCCGCCCCCAGTCCGCCAAGGATCCGCTGTGTCCACCAGGAAAGAGGAAAAATGGCTCCACCTTTGGCAGTCAGTGTCTGACAGTGCGAGCTGTGTTGAGAATGCGGTGGTGGTGGAGGAGAGAGTGTGTGAGTGAGTGTGTGTGTGTGTGTGTGTGTGTGTGTGTGTGTGTGTGTGTGTGTGTGTGTGTGTGTGTGTGTGTGTGTGTGAGTGTGTGTGTGTGTGTGTGTGTGTGTGTGTGTGTGTGTGTGTGTGTGTGTGTTGTCTTTTTTTTCTGCCTCAGCTTCTGTGCCACGTCAGTGGCATTACACCCATACCGCTCAGTCCTGTTCCCCCATCCACAGCCACAGTTAGCTTGTCCCACTTCAACCCCTACACTTGTGCTCCACAGGGACCAGTCAGTGTCAAGTCATCATGAGGTAAACCCACCAGAGGAGACACTGCACTGCAGCCAAGTCACATCAGGGGTGTTCAGTGGTGCCTGTTCTGATCCAACAAACACAGGACACTATTCATTAAGTGTTCTGATGAGGACAGTTATGGCTTCATTGCAGAGCCAGCATGAGTAATCTCTTTCTCCAGAGTCTGTCCAGCGACTGCTTCCATGAATTGAATGATGCTAGTGATCACAGCAGAACCTCAGCAAAGGCTTTGACTGGAGAGGACATGGAAACTAAGGTCACCTTGAGAGCAGGGCATGAATGAATGGCCACAGACTGTGAGACTATTTTTATGCTGATTGATAAGGATGAGGATGAGGATGATCAAGATGACTAAAGGTTCCCACTCTGGTATATGAGACTGCATGATAGGTTTATACTCTTTGCTTACTTTCATTATATACCCGCCATGACGCAGGGCCCGAGAGATACAGACACCTGCAGTGCCAGTAAATTTGAGCAGCCCTGTCAGAGATGCATCCATTAAATGGATGAAAACTGTGTGGGGTCCCAGTCTTCCTAACTGAGCTCATAGCAAACTCAACTAGGGGTAGGAAAAAAATCTCACAAATAAATGGCTGTGGTGGGAATCAAACCCACAACCTCCCAGATGAAGGTCTCTGACACTAACCACTTTGCCACAGTGGCTGGTGCAATCTGCAAGTTTGACCGCTTCACTACAGAGGCTGGTCCCTCTGCTTTGTCTGATAATGAAATTAATGAGTCATTCCTATTTTCCCTTCAGTGTTAAAGAGTTCTTTGATAGTGTATGCTCTCTGTGTTGTCAGTCAAGGGACACAAATTTGATCCTGTGGACAAGTACGCAGTGCCCCCTGTGTGGGAGCTGTGTTGGCTGGGCGGGGGACCGCCCGCAGGACTGCGTGATCCGACCAATGACGTCTTCTGTAGTAAGTGTGTATGTGTGTGTGTGTGTGTGTGTGTGTGTGTGTGTGTGTGTGTGTGTGTGTGTGTGTGTGCATATGTGTGTGTGCATAGCTTTTGTATGCTGATGACACTGTTTTGCTTGCTACCTCATGTAATGCCTTGCAAAAAGCTCTCTTACTGCGTTTAAAGAGTATTGTACTGGATGGAAACTAACTGTTAATGTACAGAAAACTAAAGTTGTGATATTCAATGGACGTAAGAATAATAAACATGTGTTTAAATTTGGTAACGAAGTCATTGAAATAGTAGATAGTTTCAAATATTTGGGAATCTGTTTTAGTAGATCTGGTAAATTTCATAAATGTAAAAAACATAGGCATGATCAAGCACAAAGTGCCATGTTTTCATTACTCCAAGTCACTCGAAATAAAAAATTACCCGTGAATATTGTTTTAGATCTATTTGAAAAGATGGTTGTACCTGTGCTATTATATGGCTGTGAAATATGGGGTTATGAAGATATCAAAATCATAGAAAGCTTGCAACTTAAGTTCTTAAAGCATTTCAACTTAATCGCAGTACCATGACCGAGTTATTATATGGGGAACTTGGGATTTATCCGTTGTCTGTGCAAATTAAAACCCGAATGATCCGATTCTGGATCTCACTAGCAACTCAAACGGATAAATATTTCGAGTAAAATGTATTGTGTTTTATATGACTTGTATAAAAATGGTATTTATATGTCTGGGTGGATAAAGTATATACAAAGCATTTTTGTAGAAACAGGCTATAATTGTATTTGGAAACACAGCAGTTTTCTAACGAAAGATCGTTATGTAGAAACATTTCTTTATCTTTGAAAGATAACTATGTACGTTCGTGGAATAGGGTGTTACATTCAAGTAATAAATGCCTATTCTATAGAAATTATAAAACAGATTTCAAACGTGAAAATTACATTGAACAATTACCTGATCTATATATATTTCCCTTAATTAAATCCGATGTAGTAATCACAAACTCATGATTGAAGTAGAAGAAGACTTGGTCTTGCCCGTGAGGAACGCTTTTGTAAAGATTGTAAACAAGATGTTGGAGACGAATTTCATTTCATTATGGAATGCCAAAAAGTATGAAGAGTTACGAGTACGTTTTATTCCCAGAAAGTATACGAGTGTGAAATCTGTTTACAACCTGTGCAGACTATTCTCGGCTGGCAAGAATGTTCTGTTAAAGTTGAGTAAATATTTAAAATTCAGCAAAATGGTGTAAGTTTATTATGATGACCAGCCTGCTCTTTTTTTTTAGTGATTATGCCATTACACCTTTAATACACATAAAACGCTTCCTACATTTTGCTTAGTCATTTTGTGTCATGTTGAAGTGGATCACATTGTTTTTTCTTTTGTTTTATGTCCTCCATACCCCCAAAGGGGTGACAGGATAATTAAAGATTTTGATATACATGGGAGTAGTTATGAGATGATGAGCTGGTGCCTCATTCAGCATGAATTGTTTCCAGCCTTTGTGAAGTTGTATGCTGGAAATTTCCCATTTTCTGTCACTCCCTTAAATGTGCCTTTCTATCTTCTGTCACTGTCATCTGCTGGGTTTTCCCCTCCCTTAAATGTGCCTTTCTATCTTCTGTCACTGTCATCTGCTGGGTTTTTTCCCTCCCTTAAATGTGCCTTTCTATCTTCTGTCACTGTCATCTGCTGAATTTTTCTTTACAGCCTTTATGAGCCATGACATGACCTAGTTTCTGAATGTCTTTAGCTTGTTCTTTTGCTATATTCATGACACATTTTGTAACTTTTTGTAATCTCTGGACCAGACAGTGAGATTCTTTACAGTTGAATGGAGAAAAGGAATCTATTCTGTAATCTTATTAGCCATTTTTTTTCTTTAATTCATTTATATTTTCGTGTGCTGCCTTTTCTTTTTGTGGTTCCCAAATGGCATTACACTCTGGCGAGGTAGTTAGTACAGTGGATCCCGAGCTGGGGGGTCATGGTTTGATTCCCATCAGAGCCATCTACATTTTGTGAAGGGTTTTTAGGCAGAATTGAGTTTGCTGCGGGTGCAGTTGAGAAGACAGGAACCACACAACTGAGGTTCATCCATTCCTTTGATGCATCTGTTTATCAGTAAAGCTGTACTTAGGAAGGAGGAGGAGTGAGTAAGGGGTGATGAAGTTGGGGTGGGGGGGTGGGGGATGAGGACGTATGGAAGATGAAACAAGAGAAGAAAAACATTCGCAATATCAGAGTTGTGTCGCAGATTTATGATAGCAGTGCAGACTTTGAGTTCCCATGACGATGCAGCCATTTTGTTTTAGAGATTATTTCTGATTCTTCACCCCACAGATTCCCTCCCATCAAGCGGGTCGGATGGGCAGAAATCGCAGGTGCCCCCTCCCCCCACCACCCCACACCTCCCCTGAACCTGACCATGTTATAGAGGAACCTGAGCACTACAGGTGAGTGAGATTTATGTGTGTGGACCTGTGCAGGTTGATGCTGATGTCATAGTGGACCTGTGCAGGTTGATGCTGTAGTGGTGGTCATGGAAGTGTGGTTTATGTGTGTGGACCTGTGAGGTTGATGCTGATGTGTGTGGACCTGTGCAGCTGTTGATGCTGAGTGAGGCTTATGTGTAGTGGACCTGTGCAGGTTGATGCTGATGTGTAGTGGACCCGTGGTCATGGAAGTGAGTTGTCATTGAGGTTTGTGTGTGGACCTGTGCAGGTTAATGTTGATGTCATAGTGGTCATGGAAGTGGTGGTGGTGGTGGTGGTGGTGCTGGTGTGTGTGTGTGTGTGTGTGTGTGTGTGTGTGTGTGTGTGTGTGTGTGTGTGTGTGTGTAACCTTCAAAACAGGAGGGGGCTCCATAGTGCGTTCATGTGATGAACCATCTAGCCCTGCACACCTTTTTTTCTTTGAATGACTGTTGGGGTGTGTCTGACCAAGGCCTCAAGTGGTTCACTGTTGACTTTGTCAGGACCTGCTTCTGAGGTATTCTGCCTCATCAGAGCTTTGATTGTTTTCAAAGGAAGTCAGTGTTTTTCCTGTGATCTGATGCACCGCAGCTGGTGATAGATTTTGTTTTGGGAGTCAGCCTCTAAGTTGGTGACTTCACTCCTTTTTGGATTCAAATTTTGGCATTTGGGGACCCTGATGTGCTCTCCAGAACAAAGACCATTGTGCAAACAGTTTTTTTCTCTTACACAAACAATCTAAAACCTTTAGTTTGTGGGTCAGCAGTGAATATGGTATTAAAGTTCACGCTTTGATGATTCATGTTCTTTGGATACAATATTTTCACACAATTGTCATTCTACAAACAAACCACTAACAAAATCACAAAATCAGAGGCCAAATGAGAACTAAACAGTAAGTTGTTGGTATCAGTGGTGTAGTAGGTGGTGCTACCCGAGCTGGCCAAATGAGAACTAAAACAGTAAGTTGGTGGTAGATGGGGGTGGAGGGGGGGGGGGGGGGGGTAGTAGGTGGTGTGCTGCAAGAGCTGTATCAGACCAGCCACTGCTGATGCTTCCAAAGTGATTCAGCAGCAGCAGTGCAGCGTCTCCTCTGGAGGGTGCGTCATATCAGCCTGATGCTCACTGCTCCATGTGGACTGCCACTGTGTCAGGACAGTGACAGGACAAACCTTAGTGTGGTTGTATATGCAGAGTCAGAATCAGAGGGGTGGGAGTTAGTGCCACTGGATTAGAGCTGGGTTGGAAGATGAGACAAAAAAAACTCATCAAAAAGGGGGGCAAAAAGGAAAAGAACAAGATGCAAAGCATATAAACAACTCCCAGTTTCTCTTGGATATGCGTGAGATATTCCATAAAGAGGAAAAAACCATTTTGGGCTGTTGTAGCCGTTAGTAACAGCTATTTGGTAAACATCAGCCATCAGTTAGTAATGGCTATAATGGTAAAATAAAACATCGGGCATCATCCATGACCCATAATGAACATACCTACAAATTTTCCGAAAGATTGGCCAAATACATCTGAATGTTCCATGAAAAAGAGAAAACCATTATGGGCTCTTATGGCTGTTAGTAATGGCTATAATAGTAAAATAAAACATTGGGCATCATCTGTAACCCATAGTGAATATACCTACAAATTTTCAGAAAGATTGGCCAAGTACTTTCTGAGATATTCCCTTAAAGAAGAAAACCGTTATGGGCTGTTATAGCCATTAGTAACAGATATAATGGTAAAATAAAACATCTGGCATCATCCATGACCATAATAAACATGCCTACAAATTTTCAGAAAGATTGCCCACTAGTTTTGTCTGGAGCGAGTGGAACACATTTTGACCACGGACAGACAGACACACAGACAGACAGACAGCATTTCTTCATTCCCATTGTAAAGTACTCCCTGTTTTATAAGAACTGGGAGTACAAAAACAAGAGGCTAGTTGAGAGAAAAAAAAACAAGAATCTGAAACTAGTTTTATGAATGCAGGGATTAACTGTGGTTCAAGGAAAACGTCTCCTCCTGAAAGGGTGTGGCAGTTTTGGGGGGGGGGGGGGGGGGGGGCCTTATACTAATAGAGGTGGTGGTGATTGGTGGTTAGTTGGCTTATCGACACATGTATCAAGTGAGGTCGGAGGTGAGTGAGACATCAAAGGTGAGGAACGATAGTGGAGATCGTACTTACCGGGGTCATGATTGGCAGGTAGTTCATGTGTCAACACGGGGATCAAGCGTGGTCGGTGGGGACTGGGACAGGAAGGGTTTAGTTCCCTCCCTTTTTGAGTGACGCATCTCTTTCATAGTTGATCTGAATTGTTCATGCCCGCACCTGTTCATTTTAGAATGTGATGTTTAGGAAAATGGTGTGTCAGTTGTGACATTTTTTGGATGTTATCCAAGAAACATTTGTGCCCATGTCAGTATTCGCATCAGAATTTGTTTTCTGCTTGAAAGAAACTGCAGATGACCTTAGATTAATTCATGAAATAAAGCTGTGATTTGTTAGGTGTTTTCCTTAAAAGGTAATTATCATTCATCATGTTTTATGTGTTATGGTTTTTAATATATGACATACAGTTCTTCTGTTGAATGTGAAATTACTGAAATCCTCCAAACCTTAGCTGGGGGGCACACTATACTGAATCATGATTCATAAGTGTGTGTGTGTGTGTGTGTGTGTGTGTGTGTGTGTGTGTGTGTGTGTGTGTGTGTGTGTTACAGCCCTCCCCCCTCCCCAATGTGTCTCTCTCTGTCGCTGCCCAGTGCAGACGTGGACGCCTCGGATGACATGGAAACCAGCCGGTGAGTTACTTCCCCTCAGGGATAAATGGACTGAGTGAGTGAGTGAGCAGGTGGTTGGATGAGTGACTGCATGTGTGTGTGGGAGAGTCCACAGGTGGGTGGGGTGGTAAGTGAGTGATTGCATATGCTGATGGTTGAGTGAAATCGACTGTCTGGTTCATCGTCTGTCTCAATGGTGATGTGCCAGAGTTAAACTTTTGATGCCCCTTCAGCAAACCTTGATGTGCCCAAATCATAACAGGACATTAGCTTAAACCATAACTTTATGCAGGGGGCTGCTTGTTGTCTTTTTCTGTGGACCTCAAACAGTGTAGTACTCTCTCTGACGACGTCGTTTGAGACAGGTCAGAGTCACTCTTTCCCCAAATCAGATGGAGAAACGAAGGTAAGTTTTATTTCCAGAGGCGTTACAAGGTGTGGTAGGTGAAGGATTCAACATTGATCATGTTAACATGATGAAGAGAATATTATTTTAAAGGAAAAATTATCTAAATCTTTGGGCAGAACATTTCAAATTTAGCACACATTGCTTTCACTGTTTGAAAAAGAGAATTCAGTGATATTGTTATATAAAGAAATGTACACATCAGCGCTCATGCAAAATCTGTTTACACATGTTAAAAGGAAACATAACACACTTTTAAAATCATGTATCAGTAGAATGTTTTTGGTCTTTCCATGTGAGTCTGTTCAGTTTTGCAAAGTATAGACAAAATATTTTGATATGAGATGATTACAAGTCTGTTTTTTTGAGTCTCCTTCAAATTATGTAAGCAAGTATTTGTTTAATTCATTGAATAACTGACTGGTTAACTAATTTGGTTAAATGACTGACTGGGTGAGTTTATGGTTGATTGATGAATTAAATGATCAAATTAGAGGAAAGAGAAATGGAAGATTTGAAATGCATGTAAACAATTATGTGTCAATATTGAAGTAGTCTGTTACACCTGTAAACAATCATCAGTCAATGTTGAACTCTTTGCAGAATTCTTTAGCTGCTACTATTGTAACGACAATTTTAGAAGAAGACGGAGATGCAGCTGTTGACCTTTTGACCTTTGGTCATGTGCTCATTGTTCCAGATTGCTTGAGCAAGCTGACAACTACGTGAAGACACAGAAGAAGAAAGAGTCCCAGAAAATGAGATACTTCAATGCTGACCAGCACAGCCCAAGAAAGATCGGGGAAGCCTTGAAAATATCTCTGGACTTGACCCAGCAGAGGTCACCTCGTGTCAGTGAAAGTGCAAGGTCGCAGGAGAGTGTCAACATCACTGGGAATGACTTGAAGTTAAACACATCACCAAAGGATGGAGAGTTGGAGGATGTGTTGAAAAATTTGAAAGGGGAGAGGAAGGCTCAACCCAGCCAGAAGACATCAACAGAAACAACGCTGCAGTTGATGAGCATATTTCTGTGGACCACCCTGCATCAGAGACTTAACTTTAGACTTGGAAGCAAGACTGGATGATGAAGAGCTGGAGACCACCCTCCCGCCCAGCAATGGGTTTGATCTGGAGTACCTGGGGCCAGCCACGAAGGAGAGGAAGAACCGATCCCATCCCATTTTCCTGATGCCAGACAAGAAACCAGCCTGCGTAGGGAACTTCAGCCATCAGAGCATGGATCTAAACCTCAGAATGATCATCGGCAGAGCGGCACTCACCAGGAGAAAGCGGAAGGTGTGGGCAAGGAGAAGAAAAGAGAACCCACCACACACTGTGCGTCCAATCAGTCAGGGGCTGTGCACTCAACGATGCCACGCTCAAGGCGTCCACATCCGCGAGGACTGCAACGTCACTGTCGACATCACCCCACGAAACATGGGTCGCAAAGTCACGGGCAAATCCACCAGAAGAAACAGAGCAGGAAATGACTCAGTGACTTTGAACTGAGAAACGATTGGTCAGAAAAATCCAGGAGCTCAGAGGGAGAGAGAGCTGTGTCTGGGGAAGAAACCCCTAAAACTGGAAATGACTGCCATGGGAACCAAGATCAAACCTGGCGGCCCAGTAGGTGGACCTGCCACCTCTGCTGCTTCTGTCACCGTTGTTTATGATGATGACGATGATGATGACAACCAGACATTCAAGAAGAAAAAAACACGAAGACATCGATCGGCTGCAAAGGAAAAAGATGTGGTCACCATGGTGTCCAACCTCAGTCTGTCTGATGATGATGAGAACAGTGATGCTGATGACCCCAGTCAGGAGGTTGACCTCCACATTGGAAGCGGCAGCGACAGGAGCCATGGTGAGATGGGAAGGAGTTCATCGACGCTTTCTGGAGGTGAGGGGAAAATGAGGCTATTAGCTTAAGTTGGGGCACTATGCTGAGTGTCTTATGGAACGAGTCATGGGGCATTACATTGAGGATCTTATAGAGTGAGTCATGGGGCATTACATTGAGAATCTTACAGAGTCAGTCATGGGGCATTACATTGAGAATCTTAGAGAGTGTTCATGGGGCATTACATAGAGAATCTTACAGAGTGAGTCATGGGGCATTACATTGAGAATCTTATAGAGGAGTCATGGGGCATTACATTGAGAATCTTATAGAGGAATCATGGGGCATTACATTGAGAATCTTATAGAGCGAGTCATGGGGTATTACATTAAGAATCTTACAGATTGAGTCATGGGGCATTACATTGACAATCTACAGAGTGAGTCATGGGGCATCACATTGAGAATCTTATAGAGTGAGTCATGGGGCATTACATTGAGAATCTTATAGAGTGAGTCATAGGGCATTACATTGAGAATCTTATAGAGGAGTCATGGGGCATTACATTGAGAAACTTACAGAGTGAGTCATGGGGCATTACATTGAGAATCTTACAGAGTGAGTCATGGGACATTACATTGAGAAACTTACAGAGCGAGTCATGGGACATTACATTGAGAAACTTACAGAGCGAGTCATGGGACATTACATTGAGAAACTTACAGAGCGAGTCATGGGACATTACACTGAGAATTTTAGAGAGTGAGTCATGGGCATTACATTGAGAATGGTAGAGTGAGTCGTGGTGTTGAAATAAAGAAGCAACACTGACATGATGATGTCTTCTACTAAGGCTCAAAGCCAAGGTACTAAAGTTTTTCAGTGCAACCCTGTAGCATAAACTGTCAAACTTCAAACCTTGGAATGTGTCAGAGGGATTCAAATCAATTACTTTGCAACTTGGTCTTCATGATATTTTCAAAAATCCCAGTAATATTTGAGTTTTCCACAGTGTGTATTTCTTGCATCAGTTTTTTTTTTTTTTCATGCAGGGGAGAGAAACTATTACGACATTGCCCGGAAGCAGACAAAGGACGATCCTGCCAGACTAGAGAAAAAGGAAAACCTCATTACCATGACTACGAAAACCCTCCTCTTCGATCTGGAAAAGCCGAAGGAGAGTGTGGTCAGAACCATTCTTGACGCTCCGCTGGGAAAGTCCAAACATTCTACTGGGTACTCGTCCCCAGACAAACTTGACCTCAGACCTAAATCTGCCATCAGCCCAAATCTGCCAATCGACTCAAATCTGCCAGTCAACCCAAATCTGCCAAACTGGTCAGTGGTGACTGTGATTGGTTTCTGTTGTGTGATTTAGTAAACAAATGGAACAATAATACTATGATGTCTTGTGTGTGATTTAGTAAACAAAAGGAACAATAATACTATGATGTCTTGTGCAATATCTAGTAAACAAAAGGAACAATAATACTATGATGTCTTGTGTGTGATTTAGTAAACAAAAGGAACAATAATACTATGATGTTTTGTGCGTTTTCTTTCTTTTAATTTTGTTTTCTGTGTTTGTGTGTGTCCGTACCTCCTCAGTCTGTTTTTTTGTGTGTGTATGTGTGTGTGTGTGTGTGTGTGTGTGTGTGTGTGTGTGTGTGTGTGTGTGTGTGTGTTGTATGGTGTGTGTGTGTGTGTGTGTGTGTGTGTGTGTGTGTGTGTGTGTGTGTGTGTGTGTGTGTGTGTGTGTGTGTGTGCACAAATGTGCACAAATGTGCAAGTATGAGTGCATGCACACACACACTTGCATCACACACACACACACACACACACACACACACACACACACACACACACACACAGAAAGAGATAGAGATAGAGACAAATAGACAAGTATAAAGGGAGAGAGAGAGAGAAGCATAGACAGAAAGAAAGACAAAAAAAGAACTGTTAAGAGAGACAGAGGTGAAGAGTCAAAGAAAGAGGCCAACAAAGAGACACAGACACTGGAACTCAGACAGTTGATGGTAAATCAGCCACAGGTCATTACACAAACACACGGCACAGATCTGATCTGTATGACCATGCAACAAAAACAAAAAAAAAAAAACAAAAACTGATGCCACTGACCTGCAGAGCAAGTCCGACCTCCACAGCGTCAGACCAGTGGACAGTCCCCACCAGACCCCCAATGAGGGACGACGTGAACAACGAAGACGGCGGCTTCACCACCAGCGTTAGGCTCCACGCTTCACCAGACGAGGAGAGGCCGGAGTCCAGGATGGGCTTCATTTCCATGGAAACGGACCCTGCAGTGAGGAGTGATGAGGAGGACGGAAGCGCAGCATGGATGGCAAAGTGGTAAGACACACTGCTGAGCAATTTCCAGGTTTTTTAAAAAAATCTTTTAAGTTGATGCCAGTATTTAAGATGGCGTGAATCATGCCCTTCATTGTTATGCTGATTTGGACTTGCTGGCATTTTGGTTGTACTCCACATTTTTCTTCTTCTCTGCCTGTACTTTTCATGGAAGGACAAAGCCGTCTCCACGAAACATAAGATCAGGCTTCTGCATGTTCCAGTATATCCACCATCCTGTATACATGTACATAGCAGACATGAACTATCACAGTATATTCCACCATCCTGTATACATGTACATAGCAGACATGAACTATCACAGTATATTCCACCATCCTGTATACATGTACTTAGCAGACATGAACTATCACAGTATATTCCACCATCCTGTATACATGTACATAGCAGACATGAACTATCACAGTATATTCCACCATCCTGTATACATGTACATAGCAGACATGAACTATCACAGTATATTCCACCATCCTGTATACATGTACATAGCAGACATGAACTATCACAGTAGATAGGCCAGAATTCAAGCTATGGGGGCCTCAATAGCTCAGTTGGTAGAGCGCCAGACTCGTAATCTTGGTGATCCTGGGGTTTCAGGTTTCAAATCTCCGCTAGGCAGTTTCAGTACGTGAGGATTGTTCCCTCAGAGTTAACATTGGTTCTGACTTCATTTCCCAAAGAGTCCTTTGAATGAGACTGTAAACCAAGGTTCTGTGTGTGAATGCATGCATAATATCTTGCATACATGTAAAAATCCCATCACAGACTTTTGGAAGAGAAGGCCAGTTTGGCTGTTAATATGGATGACACCTGACATATAGCATGCTCTCTGTGTGAGAGAAATGGAAAGAATGAAGGAAGTAAGGAAACTGAGTGAACGATACTGACTGGATGACACAGGAAACGACTGAATGATGCGCTGGCAGGCAGCTCTTCATTCGGCACTACCCAGGTAGGCAGCTGGTTGCGTACACAAGTAGGTGGATTGCCAGCGCATAGAACCCTTTGGCAAGGTGCTTTATAAGTACAATGTTATTATCAAATGAGGTGTTATCGCACAGATGCAATGATCATACCACCTGCCAACAAGCTCGCCAAATCAATGAGCAGAACATTGGAGCGCATGAAGATCTTTTGATGGTTGTGCGCATGTGAGTGTGTGTGTGTGTGTGTGTGTGTGTGTGTGTGTGTGTGTGTGTGTGTGTGTGTGTGTGTGTGTGTGTGTGTGTGTGTGTGTGTGTAAAGGTACAGTTGTATGTAGTATGAGTGTTCAGAGAGTAGGCACAGTCAGGATTGATTTTTTTCAAAACACAGAACACACCCACATACCCCCTGCAGCCCCCAAAATGGCTTCATGGACAACAAAGAGGTAAGTTACACACTCACTCACACACACACACACACACACACACACACACACACACACACACACACACACACACACACACACACACACACACACACACACACACACACACACACACACACACACACACACACACACACACACACACACACACACACACACACACACGTGCATACACACACACACACACACGTGCATACACACACACACACACACACACACACACACACACACACACACACACACACACACACACACACACACACACACACACACACACACACACACACACACACACAGTTTTTTTTTTCTTTTTTTTCGCCTAAACATCCTGTGCTATAGTTTTTGAAAAAAACTTCATCCTAAAACATCTACACATCTACAATACAGTTGTGGTTTTATACTGTCCAGACCAAACTGGCAGGAGGAATCAGTCGACGGCCCCCTAGTGGCAAGAGAAGACCACTCAGTGCTGCCAGTAAAACCCTCAACAGACCACCGTCTGCATCCCTCAGGCATCGACAGGTCAGTCTGCCTACTGCCAGACCTGAAGCTGGATTTAGAACACTTGCCTAATGTACACACATGTCACTGTTTATCTTACCTTGATTGGGAACACTTGGCTGATGTACACGTCATTGTTTATCTTAACTTGATTTAGAACACTTGCCTGATGTACAGATGTCACTGTTTATCTTGTCTAGATTTACAACACTTGCCTGATGTACACATGCCACTGTTTATCTTATCTACATTTAGAACACTTGCCTGATGTACACATGTCACTGTTTATCTTATCTTGAGTTAGAACGCTTACCTGATACACACATGTCACTGTTGATCTTATCTTGATGTAGAACACTTGCCTGATGTACACATGTCACTGTTTATCTTATCTTGAGTTAGAACGCTTACCAGATACACACATGTCACTTGATCTTATCTTGATGTAGAACACTTGCCTGATGTACACATGTCAGTGTTTTTTTCTGATTGTGTGACCACTGACACTGAAGGGACACTGACCAGGAAAGAAAGATCATCAAGACAGCAATTCTACAGGAGGTCAAATGTTTACCATCATTTTTAGGCCATAATATGATAATTTTTGCATTTTTGTACTCCCTGTTCATATAAAACAGGGAGTACTTTACAATGGGAACAAAGAAATGTTGTCTGTCTGTCAGTCTGTCTGTCTGTCCTTGGTCAAAATGTGTTCCACTCGCTCCAGACAAAACTTCTGGGCCAATCTTTCTGAAAATTTGTAGGTATGTTCATTATGGGTCAAGGATGATGCCTGATGTTTTATTTTACCAGAATAGCCACTACTTACAGCTATAACAGCCCAAAACGGGTTTTTTCTTCTTTATGGAATATCCCTGAAAGTACTTCGCTGATTTCTTATCTCAGTGACGAACTACATTATGACACGTGTTTGATTTTGATGTATTTTTTTTTATTATGATGCAAGTTTGATTGTGACATTTTTTTTTACATGCATATTCAAGATGAATCTAAACTGGGAGTAGGTTTATATGCTTTGCATCTTGTGTTTATTTCTTCTTGTCCCCATCTTCTGTGTCACTGCAGTAGCATTATTTCTTGCCCCATCTTTCTGGGTCCCCCCCTTCACAACCCACACCCTGGTTTGTCATCCTGTTGCAGCCCAGTAGCCACCATCCACAGGAAGCAGTCAATGTCAGGTCATCAGAAGGCCCCACACCAGCAAAGACGCTGCTCTGTTTCTAGTTGCTTTGACAGCGTTCAGTTGAGTCTGTTGTGATCTAACGTAAATATGAGGCCACCTACTCAACCCCCTGCTGATGACACCGGTTGCTTGGTTAGGGAGCTGTCATGAGTGAGTGTCCTCCACCAGAGGGCGTCACCGCATCATCAGACCAGCAACAGTTCCAGTGACCTTGCTGATACCAACGACCTTGACATGCATTTGCCAAGGTCACAGACATGGCCAGGAAACTGAAACTAGGGTCACCATGAGGCCAGGCCATGAAGGAGCACAGAATTAGTTGGGGGTTTTTTTAATGCTGAGGAACATGAAGATGATGTTGTGGAGTTCCATTCTGATCAGAGACTACATGACAGGGCTGTACTCTACGCTTACATTCATGATACATCCCAGCATCCACCTGGCTCAAAAGATACAGACACCTACAGTGTTGGTCAGGAAATTTGAGCAACACTCTCAAAGAAACATCCATTAAGTGGATGAAACTTGACTTGTGGTTCCAGTCCTCGTTTCAGCCCATAGCAAACTCAGTTCTAGGTGAGAGCCAGACTGGGCTGAAAAGTGCCAGAAGTGAATGGCTCTGACAGGACCTGGTGTGGTCTCCAGAGGGAGAGCTCACTCATGCCGGCTCCACGACTAAAGAATTATTGACGTTAGTAGGGAGCGTAGAAGGTGGTGTCCTGAGTATGTTAGAACAGGTGCCATTGAAGTGACTCAGCAGCAATGCAGTGTCTCCTCCAGTGGGTTTCCTTTTTGAGGATTTGACATTGACTGCTCCCTGTGGATTTGCGGTGCTGGGGCTGCGGCAAGCTGGGCAGGTTTTGTTGTTGATTTTGTAGTTGTTGTTGTCGTACCCTGGCTAAAAGACTCCAGGGATTATCCAAACAGCCGAAGCACTTGAACACTATGGTACAAATGCATCAGCTGGGGATGAGAACATTACATGTGTGACCGTTTTTGATTACCCCTCCACGTGGGCAGCCACACTCCGACTTCGGGGGACTTTGGAGACTGTGGTGTTATGCTAGGAGTTTGTCACGACTGAAGACAATCCCCATATAACTATGCAGAGCATAACAACATTTTGATGTAGCCTTGGTGTTCTAGCCTATGTTAATTAATTGGCCTGACACAGCCTTAAGCCAAGGTGTAGGGTGGATTATGACTGTGGGGGGGAGGGGGGGGGGGGGGGGGGGAGTCAGAATGAGTGTCGTGGATACAAGTCACTGAGGTGGCACACAAGACAGAACAGCAAAAAAAAAAAAAAAAAGGCTTTGACAATAATTGAACACAATGACCTCCCAGACTGCAGTCCATGAAGTGACCAACCACTTCACCAGACAGCTGGCTGGTTTTGATGTAATGATTGTTGATCAGGTCAGGTCACCAGACGGCTGGTTTGTAATGTTGTTGATCAGGTCATTGTCACCGCCTCCAACTCTGTTGGTAGTTTTTTTTTTTACCTCCATCGTTGCTGATAGTACTTATTGCCTCACACCATTTCTCGACATGAATTGACCTTGATTATTGTCTCAAGCTAGTTCTGGGCATGTATTGACCTTGTTTATTGTCTTACAACAATTCTGGACAATTATTCACTTTAAGAATTGCTTCAAAACAGTTCTGGAAAAAAAATCTGAGACTTTAATCATGAACTCACAAGCCATTTATGACTTTGATTAAAGTTTAGCAACATTTCTGCACCTTTGTGACATCAGTTATCAACTCATGACAGTTCTGGACTGTTTTGACAGTTTCTTTGTGGTTGTTCCAGACCATTTGCCAACATGACTACGGCTTCAAGTCTGTTCCATACAGGTTTTGAACTTGACTCTCCCAGCAGTTCTTTGCATTGATTTTCAATCATTGGTGATTGAAGGTGTTTTTTTTTATTATCACATGTAAAAGCTTTTTTTTTGTTGTTATTAATGGAAAAGTTTATTAAAACACAATTGAAACAAGTACATTTACTGAGAAAAAAAAAAATTTCAGATAATTCAATATTGTTGCATAGTTTTGCTAAAGAAAAAAAAAGTGAAAAAACTAAAAAACTGTTGAGATTTAAAAATATTTTGGACCACCTGCCCTGAGAACATTTGGTGACATGAACTCCCAGCTTCAGCACTGTCTTTTCAGAATGCCAGAGACAGCAGGCAGGGCAAGAGAAGGCCTGGGTCTGCCAGCTCCATGGTCTCTGATTCCCCCAGGTGAGCTTCAAAGTCAGGTGACTGCCGGTGGAGTTGAAACCAGTTTTTTTTTTTTAAAGAATTTGAAATAAATCCATTTTATCATTGAAAAAAAGGCATTTAAGGTTAATCTGCTGGTTAACGTGGACAAACCAATTATACAAGACAAAACAGACGCATTTCAGTCTCTTAGGTCTTCTTCAAGCAAGATAAGCAACATTCAGGACAATTTGTTGCTGACGTTGTACCCTGGCTAAAAGACTCCAGGGATCATCCGAGACAGCCGAGGCACTTGAAGACTGTGGTACAAATGCATCAGCTGGGGATGAGAACATTACGTGTGTGACCGTTTTTGATTACCCTGCCATGTGGGCAGCCACACTCCGACTTCAGGGGATTTTGGAGACTGATGGTGTTATGTTAGGAGCTTGTCACGACTGAAGACAATCCCCGCATAACTATGCAGAGCATAACAACATTTTGATGTAGCCTTGGTGTTCTAGCCTATGTCAACTGGCCTGACACAGCCTTAAGCCAAGGCGATTTTCAGGACAATGAAAACAAAGGAGTGATCACTTGTCTTTTCAGAGTCAGAGCAAGATGGGTGTTGATTGAAAACGAACTGGACAGGAGAGAAAAATCCCATGTAGCCAAATGATTAGAATTGTAATTTTGATTCTCACAGATATGGTGTGGCCATCTTGTGCTGAATTTGACAAGATAAGTTGTTGCTTGTTCCAAGTTTTCTTTGTCCTGACTGTTGTTTATCATGCCTGAAGAAGACCTAAGAGATCGAAATGTGTCATGTTTTGTCTTGTCATTTGTTCGTCCATGTTGACTGGCAGATTTACTTTAAACTCTTTTTTTTTTTTATGATAAATTCAATGGAAATGTAGAGTGTATGCGGGTAGGTGACCATTTGACTTGAATTGGGGAAAACATGAATTCTTGTGCACTGTGTGCATATGGTGTGTGTGTGTGTGTGTGTGTGTGTGTGTGTGTGTGTGTGTGTGTGTGCAGGTACATGAGTGCACTCATGCTCTATGAGTGTGTGTGTATATATGTGTGTGTGTGTGTGTGTGTGTGTGTGTGTGTGTGTGTGTGTGTCACTGTGTCTATGTGTGTGTCACTGTGTCTGTGTCTCTGTGTGTGTATCTCTGTGTATGTGCATGCATGCATGTGTGTGTGTGTGTGTGTGTGTGTGTGTGTGTGTGTGTGTGTGTGTGTGTGTGTGTGTGTGTGTGTGTGCGTGCATGCGTGCGTGCGTGCGTGCATGTGTGTGTGTGTGTGTGTGTGTGTGTGTGTGTGCGCGCGCGTGTGCCATTCTTGATTGATGTAACTTTTAGGCATGAAATGGCTTTGGATTATGGTCATGTTTTAATGTTCTTCATGTGCATACACATTCAGATTAACTGAAGCAAATAAAATTCTGAAGTCTGAAGAGTGGCCTACATGCAGTGACATCCCTTGGATGATGCTGAAACTGACTGCTACCATCATCCTTGTTGTCATCATTATCATCATTATCATTATTATTATTATGATGCTTTACTGTGCTGAGAACGCTGCGATGTGTGGCAGTGCCGCCGATGTTCAGAGGGCCAATGCTGCAGCGCAGGCTCTGCGAGCTCAAAGAGAAACTGCTGCCAACAGAACAACTGTCGCTTCCCGCTTCTCAGAGTCACGGCGTGAGTGTGCTTTTGTGTGTGTGTGTGTGTGTGTGTGTGTGTGTGTGTGGTGTGTGTGTGTGTGTGTGTGAGTGAAAGTGTCTATGTGGGTTTGTGTTTGTGTGTATGTTGTGAAAGTGTCTATGTGAGGTTTGTGTGTGTGTGTGTGTGTGTGTGTGTGTGTGTGTGTGTGTGTGTGTGTGTGTGTGTGTGTGTGTGTGTGTGTGTGTGTGTGTGTGTGTGTGTGTGTGTGTGTGTGTGTGTGTGTGTGTGTGTGTGTGTGTGTGTGTGTGTGTGTGTGTGTGTGTGTGTGTGTGTGTGTGTGTGTGTGTATGCATATATAACTGGTCTGTCAAAGACTTTACATACTTTTCAAGCAGCAATTTTCAAACTTTGTGAATCTCAATATTTTAAGAATTTGAGAGAGAGAGAGAGGGAGAGAGAGAGAGAGAGAGAGAGAGAGAGAATCAACAATGGACTGCTGAATTGTTGCTTAATTCTATTCCTAGGAATCTCAACTCTCACCAGGGCCTTGAATCATGATTTGGTGGGTTTCATGCATTTGTATAAATGGAAACAACACTTAGACCAGTGCGTCCATCTTGATCAGCCCCCTCATACTTAAATATCAAATTGCTAGTTAGGAGTTGCGTGTACTATGGAATGAAATGGGAATCCTGAAACCATGCAGTGAAGTTTCGTCCCCTGAATGGATGTGTCTCATAGTGTTGCTGAAATTTCAAGACTCACCACTGCAGGTGTCTGTATCTCTCAGGCCTGGTTGACTCAAGGGTACATCATGAAAGGAAGCATAAAGCGCTGCCCAGTCATGCAGTCTCAGACCAGAATGGAACTCTGCAGCATCGTCTCCATCGACCTCATCCTCGCTGATCATCATAATCATTTTCTCAATTTGTGTGCCTGTTACGCCTGCTGTCTTGGTGACTTTAGTTGTGAATTCCTGTCTGCATCCACATTCTCAGTGAGTAGGTGACAAGGCGATTCATGGAGCCATCATTTAACCCTCTTGCATTTGTTTCACCGGTATCCGTCTGCTCTGTTTGCTCCCCCTGGTGTTTGTTACAGCCGCAAACGGCTGCACGTGCCGCTTTACTTTCCCTCACATACTGCGACCTTGTTCTAAGTCAAGGCTGGCCAAAATAGATGGGCATCCCTGAGAGGTGTCCAATGAAATCTTAGCAGTAGTATGGGTATGGGAAATGATTCATTCAAAAGGCTGGGGTCGTGAACTGACCGCATTCTCAAAAAAGTATGAATACTAGGAGCAGTTTTGGGCTGGAAAATGCAAATGCAAGAATGTTAAAGGACATGGTATGCTGTTATGAGGGGAACTTACTCTTGCTGTCTCAGCAATTAGGCAGGTGTGGTTATTAAAAGAGGGTCTTAGTGGATGGTGTCTGACATGTGTTGGATCAGAACAGGTGCGACAAGCAGTGGTGGATTGCCTCATGATGACTGGATGTTGACTGCTCGCTGAGGACTGAGGTGGTGGGCCTGCAGCTGGAGTACCCTGAGTGTGGCTGTGTTTAGGGAAGCCAAAGTGTGGGGCTGTGGTGGTACACAACAGTGCACTACATATAGTTTGCCATTTAATCAGTATGGGAGTGTGGCCAACAGTACCTCATTGCAACAGCCCTCAGTATCGCTCTGGCACCGCCTGTCAGCATTAACCTTTTCACGATGCGCCGTGCAATAGTGACGGCAGCTCTGTCGACCCATTCAGGACGAGCCGTGCACTGGTGACAGCAGCACTGCTGTACTGCCTGGACGTGCCGTGCCTCCGTGACGGCACAACTATAAAAAATTCCCATGCTCTCTGGTCTACCGTCTAGGGGATGCAGCTGCCATAAATATTTAGAACAGGGTTCTAGCCACTGGGAGGGTAAGTTTACATGCACTAGCGATGACCTTTGTGACCTTAGAGTAGTCCGAACAAAGAGACCCGTCTGGCACTGGAAGGCACATGTGAAATTTTTTCCTGCTTCACGAATATATCGGGCGGAAGGAGAATGACATGTGGTTTTAGAACTGGTTCAGTAAAGTAGTTCAGAAAATGAGGGGGTAAAGGTGTACAAGTTTATCGAAAAAAATCTGAGCTTCATTTTTATTTGCTCTGTTTATTTGTTTTATAAGTCATATCATCTGAAGCAAAAACAGTGAAAAGTGTGTACTGTGTGCAATGATTTAAATGCCTAAAAAAAAAAGTATTCACTTGGATTACACATACTGAATACTTCAGGCTTTCTCTGCATCTATTCAAAGTAAGAGCGAAGTTTTATGTCCCTTTTCTTCCTCGTTTGCTGTTGTCATACTAACCAGACAAACGTAAACAAGATTGTGTTCTCCTACATTTTACTTTTGTTGTTTCTGTAACAAAAACATTGCTATTTTTTACCAAAAATGTATTTTAATTCTATGCTCATTACAAAGTTCGGGCTTTACCCTTTCCATTGATATATAACAATTGCTTGTTAGGTTTATATTAGGAGACGTAAAAATAAAATTAAAAAGTGCGAAAATGGCGTGTCTGCAAAGGTTGTAAGCACATGCGGTGCACGCGCATGCAGGGAAGTGACGTTGCTCTGCCGATCGCCTGGAAAGTATTAACGAACAGTCACTCCCAACTGGTGGGAGCCCCCACTTTGTCTCTGCCAGCCACTGCTTGCATGCTGCCATCTCCTCACTCCCTCCCTGACTCTCTCTGTGTGAAGACATGGTTATTTCTCAGTCTCTGTGCAACCTAGCCTTAGTAGTGAATAAATGTTTTTCTTGTTCAGCCGTAGTTCTCTCTGGATGAAATGAATGAAAGAACCCACAACGACACAAAACAATATCATGAGCACGGGATTAATTCCTCCTAGGCTGTATGAAAGGTGAGGCAGAAAAAGAAAAATTGTTGTTTTTTTTGTCCAGTCAACAAAAGACACTTTTTTCGTTGTTGTTGTCCAGGGCAATATGCATCCTACAGCAAAGGGGGAGGACGGACCAGAGCGCAGTCGGCATCGCTGTATCGCAGACCTGTGGAGATCAAAAGCATCAACCCTGATCTGGAGGTAAGCCTGCGAAGTGAGGTATCTGCTGTACAATGGAGGTAAGCCTGCGAAGTGAGGCATCTGCTGCAGAATGGAGGTAGCCTGTGAAATGAGGTATCTACTGTTCAATAGAGGTAAACCTGTGAAATGAAGTATCCACTGTAGAATGGAGTAAACCATTGAAATGAGGTATCCACTATGTAATGGAGTAAGCCTGTGAAATGAGGTATCTACTGTAGAGGTAAACCTGTGAAATGAGGTATCTGCTGTAGAGGTAAGCCTGTGAAATGAGGTATCTACTGTTGAATAGAGGTAAACCTGTGAAATGAAGTATCCACGGTAGAATGGAGTAAACCATTGAAATGAGGTATCCACTATGTAATGGAGTAAACCTGTGAAATGAGGTATCCACTGTAGAATGGGAGTAAACCTGTGAAATGAGGTATCCACTGTAGAATGGAGTAAACCTTTGAAATGAGGTATCCACTGTGAAATGGAGTAATGGAGTAAACCTGTGAAATGAGGTATCTACTGTAGAGGTAAACCTGTGATCCAATGAGGAAATCTGTAGAGGTAAACCTGTGAAATTGCTGTAGAGGGTAAACCTGTGAAATGAGGTATCTGCTGTACAATGAGGTAAAGCTGTGAAATGAGGTATCCACTGTAGAGGTAAAGCTGTGAAATAAGGTATCCACTGTAGAAGTAAACCTGTGAAATGAGGTATCTGCTGTGCAATGGAGGTAAACCTGTGAAATGAGGTATCCACTGTGTAATGGAGTAAACCTGTGAAATGAGGTATCTGCTGTAGAGGTAAACCTGTGAAATGAGGTATCTGCTGTAGAGGTAAACCTGTGAAATGAGGTATCTGCTGTAGAGGTAAACCTGTGAAATGAGGTATCTGCTGTAGAGGTAAACCTGTGAAATGAGGTATCTGCTGTAGAGGTAAACCTGCGAAATGAGGTATCTGCTGTAGAAGTAAACCTGAGAAATGAGGTGTCTGCTGTACAATGGAGGTAAACCTGTAAAATGAGGTATCTACTGTAGAATGGAGGTAAACATGTACATTGAAGCATCCTCTTCACAGCAAAATTCTTTTAACCAAATACCGGGGTGCAGTGGTTAGTGTCTTGAACTGCTGACAGGGAGTTTGTGGGTTCAAACCCCTTCAGAGTCATATCCTTGTGGGATTTTTTTGGCCCTGCCAGCTCCCACCCAGTGTTGCTAAGTGTGCTGTTGCAAGACTCCAACCACAACAGTTGATTTTCATCTCTGCTGTATGCATTTACATCTCAGCATCACCCAGCATAAACGAACTGAAGCAATGCATGTAATTGTGCTAAAGGATCACTGAATGTAATTGAACTGAAGCAATGGCTGCATGTCCTCTTCAAGTTCATTGTCGCAGAACATCTCTGAAGACGCCAGAACAGAGGTGAGAGTGCCCCGTACATTGCCAGTTGCTGTGCATGCAGGTGGACGACACAGAGGCGATGGAGGAGTGCCGGGAGATCCACAACCGTCTGGCTTGTTACGGCATCGATGTCAAGCCGCAAACCCTGGAGAGGTGAGGAGAAATATATTATGTCAGTGCTGTGTGTGTCGCCCTCAGTCTTCAGTGTAACCTCTCAAATGATTCTTCGGGGGTTGGTTTGCAAACCACCTTTGATTTTTTCTACAGTTGTCAAAATGAAAAAAAAAAAAAAAAAAATGATAGGCAGTATATGCAGATTTTGTCAATGTTGTCTTGGTTAGTTTCAAATGAGATAGCTGCTGGCGGAAATCGATTCTCATTTTAAATGAAAAGAGAAATGGGAGAGGGGAGGGCCTGTGGTAGGAGATGGAGGGGGGAAAAGACCAGAGGATGGGGGTGGGGGAGGGGATGGGGGCCAGGGGGGTGGGGCATGGAAGGGGGAAGGGGAGGGTCTGTAAGCTTTCTGTTCATGGTTTGGTCTTCTTGCATGGTTTGGATTTTGTAGACTTGCTGTTCTGTCCTAATTCTTTGGATACGTGGCCAGACTGATTGAGGGTTTCCTGTGGCCTTGATGAGCTCCTCTGTAAAGTAGGTCATGGGGATGATGAACTTCATGTCATCATCTTCCATGTTGTTGATGGGGTGTGACTGATGATGATGAAGATGATGTCATCATGTTTCTTGTTAATCATGGGGCATGACTGGTGATGATGAAGATGATGTCATCATGCTTCATGTTAATCATGGGACATGTCTAATGATGATGAAGATGATGTCATCATGCTTCTTGTTAATCATGGGGCATGTATGATGATGATGAAGATGATGTCATCATGTTCCTTGTTGTTGATGATGGGGTGTGACTGAAGATGAAGAACTTGATGTCTCCATGTTGTCTGTTGTTCATGGGTGTGACTGAAGATGAAGAACTCAATGTCTCCATGTTGTCTGTTGTTCATGGAGTGTGACTGAAGATGAAAAACACAATGTCTCCATGTTGTCTGTTTTTCAAGGAGTGTGACTGAAGATGAAGGACATGATGTCTCCATGTTTCTTCTTGTTCCTGGGTTGTGACTGAAGATGAAGAACTTGATGTCTCCATGTTGTCTGTTGTTCATGGAGTGTGACTGAAGATGAAGAACTTGATGTCTCTATGTTGTCTATTGTTAATGGGGTGTGTGACTGAGGATGACAACATGATGTCTCCATGTTGTCTGTTGTTCATGGAGTGTGAGTGAAGATGAAGAACTTGATGTCTCCATGTTGTCTGTTGTTCATGAGGTGTGAGTGAAGATGAAGAACTTGATGTCTCCATGTTGTCTGTTGTTCATGGAGTGTGAGTGAAGATGAAGAACTTGATGTGTCTCCATGTTGTCTGTCGTTCATGAGGTGTGAGTGAAGATGAAGAACTTGATGTCTCCATGTTGTCTGTTGTTCATGGAGTGTGAGTGAAGATGAAGAACTTGATGTCTCTATGTTGTCTATTGTTAATGGGGTGTGACTGAGGATGACAACATGATGTCTCCATGTTGTCTGTTGTTCATGGAGTGTGAGTGAAGATGAAGAACTTGATGTCTCCATGTTGTCTGTCGTTCATGAGGTGTGAGTGAAGATGAAGAACTTGATGTCTCCATGTTGTCCGTTGTTCATGGAGTGTGAGTGAAGATGAAGAACTTGATGTCTCCATGTTGTCTGTTGTTCATGAGGTGTGAGTGAAGATGAAGAACTTGATGTCTCCATGTTGTCTGTCGTTCATGAGGTGTGAGTGAAGATGAAGAACTTGATGTCTCCATGTCTGTCGTTCATGAGGTGTGAGTGAAGATGAAGAACTTGGTGTCTCCATGTTGTCTGTCGTTCATGAGGTGTGAGTGAAGATGAAGAACTTGATGTCTCCATGTTGTCTGTCGTTCATGAGGTGTGAGTGAAGATGAAGAACTTGATGTCTCCATGTTGTCTGTCGTTCATGAGGTGTGAGTGAAGATGAAAAACTTGATGTCTCCATGTTGTCTGTCGTTCATGAGGTGGTGAGTGAAGATGAAGAACTTGATGTCTCCATGTGTTCTGTCGTTCATGAGGTGTGAGTGAAGATGAAGAACTTGATGTCTCCATGTTGTCTGTCGTTCAGGGCTCTGTTCCCACCCAGTGGACGGACCCTGTACTACCAACTGGATGCTCAGCTGCCCTCCTCCTATTCTGCTGGGTCAGTCTGCTCTGACATTGAACATGGTTATGCATGCACACACACACACGCATGCATGCACGCATGCATGCACTCACGCATGTAAGCATGCATGCACGTACGCGCGCGCACACACACACATACACACACATACACACACACATACACATACACACACACACACACACACAGAGAAGTGGTTCTGCAACTACACAATCATTGTCATGAGAAGGGGGGGAGGGGTGTATGTTGGATCAGAACATACACCACTGAAAACTGAATGACGTGGCAGCAGTGGAGCGTCTCCTCTGGGGGGTTGCCTCAAGACTGGACCTATCCTGCTCCCTGTGCACTGCAGGCACTGTGACTGTCACAGGACACTGTGAAACACAGCTTTTCATGGGGGTGACAGAAGCAAGCAGCGTGGGACACAGATTTTCATGGGGTGACGGAAGCAAGCAGCATGGAACACAGATTTTCATGGGGTGATGGAAGCAAGCAGCGTGGAACACAGCTTTACATGGGGTGACGGAAGCAAGCAGCATGGGACACAGGTTTTCATGGGGTGACGGAAGCAAGCAGCATGGGACTAGAGACACTGGGGATGAGACCTGGACATGGAAAATGAGCACCAAAAAAAAAAAAAAAAAAAAAAAAAGCTTACATCTGTTTAATTTTGTAGGTGTCGTGTGGTGTAAAATAGACAGCACTTTGACTGAAAAAGCTTTTTGATATCTTCCTTTGTATTGTATTTTATATTTGTCATCATAACTGAGTGAGCAGTCCATCAAGGGTTTTGCCCAGGGGTTGTGTTTTTCCCCCCTCCCTCTCTCTCCCCTCCCTCCCTCCACCTCTTTTTTTTATTATTATTGGCCTGCATATGTATCTATTTACCTGTTATGACATTTTGGGGGGGGGGGGGGGGGGGGTGTAAAATTTGCAAGAGACCACACCCATTTTTGGCCAAGGGTTGTACAATGTGTGTGTGGTGCACAGATTAGTTTCATCATCTTACCTGAGGGAGACCCTCTGCGAGACTGGAACAGTTGCCCTTGATGCTTGTCGCATTGTAAACCAGTGGTTAAAGACACTACTGTCGAGTGAGTTCAGTGTGTGGAGAATTCACTTTCTCTTTTCAAAACTCTCTCTCTCTCTCTCTCTCTCTCTCTCTCTTTCTTAATGTGGGATCTCTTTTTTTTTTTTTTCAGACTGCTGAGCCATCCCCGCTACTGGCTTCCTGAAGAGCACAGGAAGCTGAAGATTGCTGAGAAAAAGCTGGGTGAGTGGAAAGCCCTGTAATGTGTGTGTCTGGTCCTTGACAGCCCTGTAGTGTGTGTCTGGTCCTTGACAGCCCTGTAGTGTGTGTGTCTGGTCCTTGACAGCCCTGTAGTGTGTCTGGTCCTTTACAGCCCTGTAGTGTGTCTGGTCCTGGTCCTTGACAGCCCTGTAGTGTGTCTGGTCCTTTACAGCCCTGTAGTGTGTCTGGTCCTTGACAGCCCTGTAGTGTGTCTGGTCCTTTACAGCCCTGTAGTGTGTGTCTCTGGTCCTTTACAGCCCTGTAGTGTGTGTGTCTGGTCCTTTACAGCCCTGCAGTGTGTCTGGTCCTTTACAGCCCTGTAGTGTGTCTGGTCCTTTACAGCCCTGTAGTGTGTGTGTCTGGTCCTTGACAGCCCTGTAGTGTGTGTGTCTGGTCCTTTACAGCCCTGTAGTGTGTGTCTGGTCCTTTACAGCCCTGTAGTGTGTGTGTCTGGTCCTTTACAGCCCCTGTAGTGTGTGTCTGGTCCTTTACAGCCCTGTAGTGTGTGTCTCTGGTCCTTTACAGCCCTGTAGTGTGTGTGTCTGGTCCTTTACAGCCCTGTAGTGTGTCTGGTCCTTTACAGCCCTGTAGTGTGTGCCTGGTCCTTTACAGCCCTGTAGTGTGTGTCTGGTCCTTTACAGCCCTGTAGTGTGTGTGTGTCTGGTCCTTGGTCCTTTACAGCCCTGTAGTGTGTGTCTGGTCCTTTACAGCCCTGTAGTGTGTCTGGTCCTTTACAGCCCTGTAGTGTGTCTGGTCCTTTACAGCCCTGTAGTGTGTCTGGTCCTTTACAGCCCTGTAGTGTGTGTGTCTGGTCCTTTACAGCCCTGTAGTGTGTGTGTC
>JADBJO010003419.1:232500-245638 GCA_016801955.1 Conus betulinus
TAACTCCGATGCCAGACCTATGCTTGTTACATCATATGTATCTGAGAATGTCCAGATCGTTTGTTGTAAATGCCCTCAGAATAGTATTGACAGTCTCTGTTTGTTGATGCAAACTTTTCAAACAAAACAACTGATTTTTTTTTGTTTTGTTTTGTTGCGTGAATATGCAAAAAGTGTTGCTATAGTAACTGTTATATATACAAATCCATAAAAAAAAAACATGTATGTGTGTTTGTTCATGCAACTTCTCTCAAAGCAACTGAATTTTTTGTTCATGTTGCCTAGATATGAAAAACAGACAAACAAACAAAACAGTTGCTGTTGTCATTGTTATATGTACAATTCCTAAAGAAAATAAAGCTATGTGAGAGGTGTGTTGAGAACTCAGGCGTGTTATTTGAGAGGTGTGTTGGAAAATGCTACAAGCTTCTGAAGAATGTTGACAGGACATCAAAGAATACTGGCAAGGAATCGAATGATGTTGGCAAGACATTAAAAAATGTTGGTAAGATGTTAAAGAATATTGGTAAGATAATATGATATTCGCAACAAACAGAAGAATATTCACAAGATTGTCAGCAGCACTTGAAAGACTGCTGCCAAAACAGAAATAATGTTAGCAAGACATTGTCAATATTGGCAAGAAATTTAAGAATGTTTGGCAAGACATTAAGAATATCAAGCAGGCATTAAAAAGTGTCAGCAAGACATAAAAGTCAGCAAGACATTAACGAATATCAAGCAGGCATTAAAGAGTGTCAGCAAGACATTAAAACTGTCAGCAAGACATTAAAGAATTAACAATCCATTAAAGAATGTTGGCAAGACATTAAATAATGTCAACAAGATAGTAAAGAATGTCACAAAACAATACAGAATGTTGACAAGACACTGAGAAACTCAAAACGAAGAAAGAAATGTTTATGGTCAGAATCAGTGTATATATACATAATTATGACAATGCATTTTGCATGCAATTTCACTTCTAAAATCGCAGGAGAAAAGAACAAGAAACAGAGCTAATACATTTTCATTATTTTTTTTTTTTGAAGCCATCTGAAGTTTGGCGTTGTTCAACAGTCAAGTTTGCAGATAATGCAATGCAAGGTTTTCATACTATCAAAGGGATCAAGCATTACAATGAGAATTTTCTCATGCATGTATGTAGCATCAAAGTTATCTGGCAAGTTTCGATCATATTTCTGCACAAATTCTTGCCAACAAAGAAGTTTTGTGAGAGCTGGACTAGAACGGAACAGTTTGGAAATTTGAGTCAATTCGTTATGTGAAAGGGGTCTGAAAATAGTAGAAAACTAAACATAGCATTTTGAACTTTGCAGTGATACTTTTGTTATTTGCAGAACAGACGACTAGAAAGAAAAATGTCTGAGGGTTTTGTTGTGTAAAGAGTTGTTGACATTATAGACCCAGTGCTCCAAAGTAAGCCGTGTGACTTGTACTGTTTTCTTTTCTTTTTCTCTTTTTTTATATGCAGTCATGTTTGAGAGCTTTTTCTACATGGTCAGCCGTGTTGAAATTGCAGTCTAGTATTGAGGGCAAGCTGTGCCATCTGCTCATCGACACCGTCCATCCCCCCAGCTTCTCCACAAAAGCCACTGAGCTGAGCCACGGCTCCTGTCTTAGGGTGTCACAGGTGGGACAGGACTGGAGAACATGTGCTGGGGTCTCTGGACGACTGCCACCTAGACAGTCACAACATGTGCTGGGGTCTCTGGATGACTGCCACCTAGACAGTCACAACATGTGCTGGGGTCTCTGGACGACTGCCACCTAGACAGTCACAACATGTGCTGGGGTCTCTGGACGACTGCCACCTAGACAGTCACAACATGTGCTGGGGTCTCTGGACGACTGCCACCTAGACAGTCACAACATGTGCTGGGGTCTCTGGACGACTGCCACCTAGACAGTCACAACATGTGCTGGGGTCTCTGGACGACTGCCACCTAGACAGTCACAACATGTGCTGGGGGGTCTCTGGACGACTGCCACCTAGACAGTCACAACATGTGCTGGGGTCTCTGGACGACTCTACATAGACAGTCACAACATGTGCTGGGGTCTCTGGACGACTGCCACCTAGACAGTCACAACATGTGCTGGGGTCTCTGGACGACTGCCACCTAGACAGTCACAACATGTGCTGGGGTCTCTGGACGACTGCCACATAGACAGTCACAACATGTGCTGGGGTCTCTGGACGACTCTACATAGACAGTCACAACATGTGCTGGGGTCTCTGGACGACTGCCACCTAGACAGTCACAACATGTGCTGGGGTCTCTGGACGACTGCCACCTAGACAGTCACAACATGTGCTGGGGTCTCTGGACGACTCTACATAGACAGTCACAACATGTGCTGGGGTCTCTGGACGACTGCCACCTAGACAGTCACAACATGTGCTGGGGTCTCTGGACGACTGCCACCTAGACAGTCACAACATGTGCTGGGGTCTCTGGACGACTGCCACCTAGACAGTCACAACATGTGCTGGGGTCTCTGGTTGACTGCCACCTAGACAGTCACAACATGTGCTGGGGTCTCTGGACGACTGCCACCTAGACAGTCACAACATGTGCTGGGGTCTCTGGACGACTGCCACCTAGACAGTCACAACATGTGCTGGGGTCTCTGGACGACTGCCACCCTACAGTCACAACATGTGCTGGGGTCTCTGGACGACTCTACATAGACAGTCACAACATGTGCTGGGGTCTCTGGACGACTGCCACCTAGACAGTCACAACATGTGCTGGGGTCTCTGGACGACTGCCACCTAGACAGTCACAACATGTGCTGGGGTCTCTGGACGACTGCCACATAGACAGTCACAACATGTGCTGGGGTCTCTGGACGACTCTACATAGACAGTCACAACATGTGCTGGGGTCTCTGGACGACTGCCACCTAGACAGTCACAACATGTGCTGGGGTCTCTGGACGACTGCCACCTAGACAGTCACAACATGTGCTGGGGTCTCTGGACGACTGCCACCTAGACAGTCACAACATGTGCTGGGGTCTCTGGTTGACTGCCACCTAGACAGTCACAACATGTGCTGGGGTCTCTGGACGACAGCCACCTAGACAGTCACAACATGTGCTGGGGTCTCTGGTTGACTGCCACCTAGACATTCACAAGTGTGAGAGATCTTCAGTCTGAAGAGATAGCGAGGAGCTGACAGCGTCCTGTTCAGTCTGAAGATGGTGACCTGTTGACCTTTCCAGCAGGTGGATGCCATCCTCCCCAGGTCCTATCTGCAGACGCTGTCTCCACATGTTTCAGAAGAGGGTTGTAAGGAGGGTCTGGACTTCTCTATGAGACTTTTGGTGGGCAGTCTGTTCCTGTTTACTGCCTGGCTTGGAGAGTTTGTCTGCTTCCTCATTGCCCATATTACATGGTGGGGGGAGGGGGGGATCCACTGCAACTTCAGGTCTGTTTTGGAGCCCAGTGCTTGGAAGCTCCCTTTTGTTGTCCTGGAGGACCTGGTCTGTCTGTCTGGACTGAAGACTCTGGAAAAGGGCTCATCAGTTGGTGAGGAATTCCGTGTGAGACGACAGGCAGATCCTTGCATTTATGAGTGTTTGTGAGCTTTGGGTTGATCTTTCTTTGCACCCTCTTGTCTTTTTTTGCCTCTTTTTATTTTTTTTCCTTTCTTTTTGATGCTTCCATGCAAAATATGGTGGATGTGCATGGAGAGCAAGTGGAGGTTTTGCTCCCAAACTTTCAAGTGAGGAGCATGGACCATAGCCTACGAGCATGGCCCACAGCCTCGGCCTAAAACTCCTGGACATTTCACGGCTCAGTTCAGTGCTTTGGTGTCTCCTGAAAAAGTGAGGATGATGCAGAAAAAGCTGTTTTCATACTTTTTTTTTTTCATCATGAGTCCATAGGTCAAAGAAAGACCACATTAGCTGGAGCTGAAATCAAATATTGATGGAAACAGTTCACTGTATGGCCACTGCTGTATCTATTAAAAAAAAAAAAAAAAAAAAAAATCTCAGTATTTGACGATTTAGTCTAAGATATGCATTTGCATTGATGATGAATCTGTTTACCACAGCTGCAGCAAAGAGTTACTGCTGATTTTGCTGAATATACCATGCTGCTGAACAATGTAGTGTTGTTTTTTCTATTGTTAGAATGTATGTTAATTGCATATATAATTATATTCTTGTTCAAGAGGGTTACACTATGTTGGTGTCAGCACACTTTCTGATAGAATTATACCAGAATTTATCATGCTAGGTAAGCAATGGTAAGTCTGATAACTGGTATGTGTGTGTGTGTGTGTGTGTGTGTGTGTGTGTGTGTGTGTGTGCGCGTGCATGCATGCGTGTAGATGATGTCCCAAAAGAGGAGGCATCAAGGATCTCATTGTGGCTAATGGTGGAACTCTAACCATTCTTTTCAGACAGTTTTGATGTTTTCTTATCCTCTACATTTCTGATCTGGTCATGCCAATTTCTCATGATGCTGTGAACCAAACCTGCCTTCTGCTGCTGGACCTTCTACCACATTTTGAACTGATGTTGATGGCTTTGAGTGGCAGTGTGTGTGTGTGTGTGTGTGTGTGTGTGTGTGTGTGTGTGTGTGTGTGTGTGTGTGTGTGTGTGTGTGTGTGTGTGTGTGTGTGTGTGTGTGTGTGTGTGTGTGTGTGTGTGCAGGAGATATTTCAGAAACCATGAAACAAAATTCAATTGACATCCATGATGTTAATTCATGTACATGTTCATGAATGCAACAGAATAAAAATGGATTGTTGAAAACTTGTAATGATTATATCTGGATAGTCCATTGTTAATTTACCTATGTTTAGAAGTTTGGAGGTTGTAGTATATACATACCAAATGTTTGCACTTTTGTGCATCATATTTTATCCACATGATCATACTCTCATATTCACAGCACACACACACACACATACACACACACATACACACACATGCACACATACACACACGCACGCACACAGATCCCTTCTCTCTCTCTCCCTCCTTCTCATACCTATGTACATATGTTTACACAGTTTTTTGCTCTCCTACTCCTACCCTGCTTTTATCAAAATGTTGTTGCTGTTTGTTATCAAAATCATCATTTCTTTTAAGCCATGTGACAGTAGCTGTTTGAATTGAAACCCAATTTCACACTCTCTCTTCCCCTCCCTGTGTTTTTAGGATGGAGGAGGCTGTTCTTTGCATAATTGTCTCCCCCTTAACCTTCTGATTTATACCCAGATTTATAGTCTGTCTTCTACCTAGCTGCCTCAGTGGACCCTGTTTCACCAAGAGTTGACCTCCACAAGGTGACTTTGCGGTCAGCTGGGATGTAAACAACATGAACTGGATTACCTTGTTTAACACTTTTTCTCTCTGTCCTATAGCTTCTCATTCTTATTTTTCACTATAAACTTCTTTTCCCTGCGCATCTCTCCCCCCCACCCCCCCCCCCCCCCTCCCCCTGCTGGTGGCAGGGTGGCCACCTGGTCACCGCACTTCACCTCCAACAGTGTATAAGTATCAAGTCTGAAGCGTACACATGGTGACTCATGCATGGGCAGGAGCTATGTACAGACAGTACGCCGCCCTTATTCAACAGCAAACAAGAAGAAGTTGGTGTGTGTGTGATAACCTGTGAGGGCGGTCAGGCTGACTGAACATTTCTCTCACCCAGAAGTCGTCAGTGGACCTGAGCATGTGATCGAGACTGATGAAAGTGAATAGTAGGAAAGCAAAGTGAGAAACCGATTGTCTCCCGTCTTTCTCTTTTGTTTTACTGTGCTTTACTCAAGTTGTCTCCTAGGCAAGCCTCATTTTGACCTGTATTACACCGTTTCTCTCTCCCTTTGAACCAGTTTATTTTCAGCTCTGTGCCTTTTTTTACTGTGCTTTATGCACACACTCTCCCCTTCAGTGCTGTACATGTCTCATTTTACTCTCCTTTTTTCACTCTGTCTACTTTGGCCATCTTATTTTTTTACCGTCTTTCTACTCTCTCTAAAAAATGAAGTCATCTCATTTTCATTCTACTTTGAACACGCACACGCACTCTCTCCTCAACCTGTCTCATTTAACCTTGTTTATATTTGAACATGCACACACAATCTCTCCTCAACCTGTCTCATTTTAACCTTGTTTATATTATCATTGTTTCCCCTTTACCGTACATTATAAACTTTCAGATTCATCTTTTTTTTTTTTTCCTTTTTCTTTTTTTGTGTTTTTTTTTTGGCCAACTTTACATATTTGAGCCCTTTTATCTGTCTTGAGTTATCTCACTTTTCACTCTTGATTTCCCTCGATAAATTTACGTACCCATCTCTTTTTAACTTTGTTTTCACACTTGTCTCCCCTTTGAGCATTTCGTTTTTGTTGTATCGATATTTCAACCCAGCTTTGTTCTTTCATGCACAGAATTTTTATGTCTGTTTCTTATTGTCTGTACTAATAGTAGTGCTTTAAAAGAAAAGGGATTAGAGAATAATAAAAAAAAAAAGTGTTACTTGTGTGAGTTACGTGTGTGTGTGTGTGTGTGTGTGTGTGTGTGCATGCATTCATGCTCACATGGTGTGCATGTGCTTTATGGGGGACAGACAGAGAGAAAAAAAACCTCTTCATGAATCTCCACTATAAGAAGAAAAATATAACAGTTTCTACTATTTGCCAAGTCAACTTGTGTGTACAACACCTGATCATGGACTCCACAGTAGAAAAGCACGGCTATTCTTGTTATCACTCTCGGATCAGTGATAAGCAACCGAAAAACCTTTTAACCTTACAAAAATATATAAAAAGGCCACATGGGCAAACAGACGGTGAAGAATAGACACTTGATGTCTATCCTGGTCAGGGTGTACAATTTTCACCACCTTGTCACCATTTAATCAAAGCAAAAAAAAAAGCTAGTATGTTGTAGATCGTGAACAGGAGCAAAAAAATTAGTTTCTAGAAAAGACAGGCAAACAGTCCACAATGGTAGAAAATGGTACGGGTTTTGGATTTTTTTTTTTTTTTTTACAGCTCAGTTGTTTTCATTATTTTCTTTGATTTTTACAAGTTAGGCCAGCAGGGTTCTGGATGTACAAGCAGTTGAAATTTTCATCATTACTACAGTCGAAGAGAGGACACTACAGACTCCAGATGTTCCTGAAAACAGTGGGACTGTTTGTGCTGAAGTTGCCCCAGTATCCCCACAGGGAAAAGTTCGTCACTCACCAAGTTTGAAACAGATCAAAGGGAAAATGCTGCTCTCCTCTCTAGAGAATTAGAGATCACATCAAGTGGAACACCTCGAAACAAGGCTTTCATGGAATCTGCAGTGAATGCTTTTGTCTCTTGTCAGCTATTCTGGAATTCTCTCTCTCTTTTTTTTTTTTTTTTTTTTAAATCAATGCAGTTATCCTGAACCTGTAGATAACCACAATTTTCTCCTATTTACAAGAACAGGACCCAAACCACACACACACACACTGGAAAAGAAAGCTGCAATGATTTTTACTTCAAAACGTTTGTATCAAACACATACACACCACCTTCTGGGCGTAATAAAAAAGACATAAAACAAGTTAAGTAATGAGCAAAAAAGCTGCAGGCAAACAATTCCTTTGTCAGTATGACGACAGCTTACCAAAGATGTAAAACACACACACACGCAAAGACAGGGGGGAGAGGAGGGAGGAGGGGGTGCGGGTGAGGAGAGTTGGGGGAAGGGTGGGAAGGAGAGAGGGGTGGGTGGCGGGGCACAAAGATGATGGGGGATGAGAAGCAGGGAATTTCAGCCACAACCTCTCATTGATCAGGGAATCAGAAAATTCATTCAGTGAAAAGAACATGTTCCATGATTGTCGAAATCATGACAGCAAGTAAAACGAGCTACTCTGCTTTAAAACACTACCATGGGAAGTTATCCAGTAAAATTTTCAATACAAAGCCCTGTAAAACCATACAAGATGACTTCCCTTTGATACTGTTTTCTCTGTGAAATATAGAACTAACACTGATTTAAACAAGAAACATGAAATCGTATGCTTTTGTTTGGCATTCTACATCATTTCTTTTCAAAAATTCATTCTGATTCTTAATTGGGGGGGGGGGGGGGGGGGGGGGGGGGGGGGGGGGGGGGGGGGGCGGGGGGGAGACAACAGGGGACAATCAGGATTCCTTGTGTCAAGTGTTCTCGGCATGTTACTGCGGAAAGATATGTTGTAGTCCCCTTACAATACTGACAGGTGTAAACACACAACCAGTGATTCAATGCTGTTCCCATCACCATAGGAGAAAATCACTATCAATCCGCTTCCAAGGCAGCAACGAAGGGTAGAATAGAATAGAAGGAGAGAGAAAGAACGAGAGAGCAAGAGCGAGAGAGGGAGAGAGAGCAAGAGACAGCGAGAGAAAGAGAGAGAGAATGATACTTATGACCCAGCGAAGGCTGTATCAGAACTGTCACTTTGTTGAAATCATCTCTCGAAGTAGATTATTTAGTTAAAAAAGAAAAACAAAAGAAAGAAAGAAAAGAAAAGAAGAAGAAAGACACCACCAGTAACAAAACCATATACACACAACTCATCAAAACAGATTCTCTGAAACCGTAGTAACATTTTGTTAAAATCTCTCTTCTGTAAAATCTGAGATCAGATGAAGAAATGGTGATCTCTTTCAGAAACTCACAAATCCCGTCAGAGGGGTCATCTCTGAACAAGACTTTTTGGAGTCTGCTGGGAAGTCTTTATGTCTCACATCCTGTATGTCCCAGTACTCGCTAAAACATGTCTTACTGTGCATGGTACATGACATGGCAAGCACCACAGGGCTTCTTCACCTTTTAGATGAGAAGAGTGAGGGTAACAGGAGTGGCCTGTGTACAAATGGCATCGGCTGTTTCTTCTTTATGGCCACCAGCGGAACACAGTAAAAATTCTCTCAGATCTGGGTGGATTTGGAAAAGTTCATTATCCGTCTGCAAGTTCCAGTTAGGAAGTAGGTGCTGTTTAAAAAAAAAAAAAGCAGTCAAAACTAAGTAAAGAACAATGATTATAAAAGAACATCTTGGAGGAACCTATGCTGATGGATCCAAAAAAAAAAAAAAAAAAAAGAAGCAAGGGAGGTAAGAAGGAAGCCACAATCTAGAGTGGTCAGCTCTTCAGTTACAGTCAGTCACATCACAGTACAACCAGTGTGACATCCATCTCCTGAGAGATGGAATTCCCCAGGGCCTGACCAGGTCATCAAATTATCATTATTGCTACACGCTGATGCTGAACATCAATACATGTAAAACAAAAATGACTTCACACTAATTTGCATGACACATTTGAATGGACTCCCTTTGCCACAAAACAAGGAGGGTCAAGGTTCAAATTTTCACGTTTCAAACATTCTAGCCAAACTGACCACACAAAACCTTTTAAAAAAAATGTTGAACTTATGCAGAAAAAAAACCATCGCATCACAAAAACATGTCAGGTCATGAAAAAATTAAATGAATAAATAAAATAAAATAAATGAAATTACAAAGAAATATAGTTTAAAAAAAAAAAAAAAAACCTCCATCCATACCCTGAAAAAGAAGCAAGCAATCAATGTAGTTCTAACAAGGAAACTTCCAATATCTCAGGGTGCATAAAATCAGGCTGTGCTTACAGCCCTTGGTGGCCTTCCCTTGATTTATTGCTCTCACAAGTCTCAGACTTATTTAGTTTGTACAAAAATTGATGGAGACCATTTAATCCCACACAAAAAAAAAAAAAAAAAAAAAAAAAAAAAATCAAAAATCCCTTTGGGCAAACAGACACTGCAGAAAGGACAGCCGGCGTCCATGCTGGACAAAGAGCACAGCTTGCAGTACGCAACGGCCAGACTACTGAAGAAAAAAAAGGAAAATTAGTAAAAAAACAGATGGACGATATACCATAAACTGCTTCAGATATAGAAACCTGTGTAAACATTCCAGAACACATTCAGACAAAGCAGTCCACATGGCAGGGAGGGGGGGGGGGGGGGGGGGGGGGGGGGGGGGGCCAAAAAGTACATAACAGTCATTATCGAAATATAAAATAATATAATTGTTTTAAAAGTCAGAGTAAAAAGAGAGTGACAGAAAAGAACAAGTTATTGGCACAGAACTTTCAGAAGGCAGGAGATTTTGTTTTGTACCGAAAGAGCCCTGGAACCCCCATAGGGTTTAAAAAAAAAAAAAAAAAGGGGGGGGTGGAGGGAGGGGGGAGGGGAATGATAATTTCAACAAGGATAATTATGGTGTACAATGTGCTGAGACAAAAACAGGCTTTTTTTTTTTTTAACAAGATCACACACAAATCAAGTGTCAACAAAGTAACTGCATTTTTTTTTTTCAAAGGCCTGAAAGAGAGAGAGAGAGAGAGACAGAGACAGACAGAGGGACAGACAGACAGAGAGACAGAGACAGAAAGACAGAAAATTAGAGAAAAAAGACATAGAGAGAGACAGAGTGAGAGATACAGACAGAGCAAGGCAGAGTCAGAGCGAGGGGGAGAGAGAGAGAGACAGAGACAATACTCAAATGTGTAGATCCATTAATGGGTTTCAATGATACACACGCCTGAGTGATGCACAATGTTGACACAGCAGAAGAGAAGAACAGGCCAGTGCTATGGAGTGATGCACAATGTTGACACAGAAGAGAGAGAACAGGCCAGTGCTATGGAGTGATGCACAATGTTGACACAGCAGAAGAGAAGAACAGGCCATGTATGCTATGGAGTGATGCACAATGTTGACACACAGCAGAAGAGAAGAACAGGCCATGTGATGCTATGGAGTGATGCACAATGTTGACACAGCAGAAGAGAAGAACAGGCCATGTATGCTATGGAGTGATGCACAATGTTGACACAGAAGAGAAGAACAGGCCAATGCTATGGAGTGATGCACCATGTTGACACAGCAGAAGAGAAGAACAGACCATGTATGCTATGAAGTGATGTCTTCTAGCGAGGCAATTGCATCAGGCATACTGCTGCCAGAATCAACATTATGCTACCTTGGCCCAGACTTCACATGTTCCCAACAGGTACCTGTTCCAGAATGGACTCTCCCCACCCTGTTCCCCCCCACCCCCACCCTCTCTGCACACACATTCACACACTGGGGACACACACACACACACACACACACACACACACACACACACACACACACACACACACACATTGTGGACATGTTATGCATATGCAGAAGCATCTTTCTGCACAAGCGTGAAAACATGCCTACACATATGCTCAGTTTTACAACAAACACACTTCACAATCCTGAAAACGTAGCTACAAACACGCTCAGTTTTACAAACAAACACACTTCACAATCCTGAAAACGTAGCTACACACACGCTCAGTTTTACAAACATACACACTTCACAATCCTTCAGATTGAAAAGGATGCTCTGCTGTAGTACTTTAAACAATGCATTAGATGACAGTTTGAAAATCTTGTTAGAGGATACGGATATCCAATATTATGACAACTGTGTCATATCTAAAGTCAGAATTACCTGGGATATCTAACACATTTTTTTACTTTGCTTCTCTGCCCAGAGATATTAGAAGTATAAAGTGCAGGGTGAGCTAAAGAGTCTTTACAATAAAGATTCTGTAAATACAGAACATGTATGCATCAAAAAAACCCATGATCTATGGGTAATCTATTAATCCTTTGTCCAAGAGCAAAGGGATTATGTCATAAGTCTGTCCAAGAGCAAAGGGATTATGTCATAAGTCTGGCATTCACATTCCATGTGATGGATCTACTCCACTGTCTCTCTGCAGATAGCTGAATGACATTTTTCTTTTTCCTTCGCTCTAAATCTGAATGTTTGTTAAGTAATTCATGCAAAGGGTATCTGTCATTAAAAATTTCATGTTTTCATTTATTTTTCTTGATTTTCAGGCATCATTGACTAAATCATTCCTCATCCATTATGTCACATACTCTCTTCATCGCCTGAAGGGCACTCTCAAACTTTCCCAATTCTGGCACTTGTATACACACACACACACACACACACACACACACACACACACACACACACACACACACACGCACACACACACACACACACACACACACACACACACACATGCACACACACACACACACGCACACACACTGAAGTTATGTCCATGAATACAAACACACTCACATACACGTGTACTTACTCTAGGCTTATTTCACACATCATCATACTAGATGGATTTTTCATACAGCATATTGGCAAAGCATACAAATGCCCTTAAACAGCTTCACAAGCACAACTGTCCAGAAACTGAGTGCTGTCCTTTTGAACCTTCTTTGTCCTCAAACAGTTTCTATGCTAACATGTTTCTTCAATTAAAAATCAACGATAATGAGCACTTGAGCTCATAATATCCATGTAACAGTCACAGCAAGGACATAGAGTCTATAGTCAAGCCAGAAAAACTAAAAACAAACAAACAAACAAAAAAGGTGAGAGAGAGAAAGAGAGTAAGTGAGCGAATGAGCCAGCGAGAGAGAGAGAGGGGGAGAGAGAGAGAGCAAGAGAGAGAGAGAGAGAGAGAGAGAGGGAGAGAGAGACCGAATTCCTACAGACTGCTAAAAGAAATTCAAGGACATTTTAAAGACTTGAGTATAAGATTCCAGGACATTATGGAAGTCTTTATGCATACTTCCAAAACTCGATACAGCCACTTCAGCAAAATCTTCTTCATAGCAAACAAGAGGCAAGTGGGCACTTTCTGCAGGAGTAAAATGAACTCAAATGCTGCATATCAATCTCCGTGTAACTTTAGGATCTTCTCACCAAAATATCAATTGCTCCATCAAAATGTCATTTTTCAAGGACTTTGAAGCACTCCAAGGAGTTGATATGCATGAAAGTCCAAATCTGGCAAGGTGGTTTGGCATTTCATTGGATGAAAGCATTCTTAATGCTCTGCTGCTTCACCTGACGGATGAAGTGTTTAAACAGAAAACTCATTAGTAGCTGTTGATACTTGGAGGACATCATTTCAGCTTCCTTTATTAACTTGATCCTAAAATGACTCTAAACCCTGCTTTTTTTTTCAATTAGATTTTGAAATTCTAGATTTTTATTCACTGA